>JALPQI010007141.1:0-50861 GCA_025490895.1 Thaumatotibia leucotreta | reverse complement strand
AACATCAACTCGCATCTTTTTGTCGCATGAATACTATCTCGCTTGCACATAGGGCTATCAGCGAGGCGCAGCATGCCTTACTACGTTAGGGCTTATGAGTAGTTTAAAAATTTGCAATGCATGGATACGGGCGTATGAACCTAATTTAGCTTACTAGAGTCATACTACCTAAATTAAGTAGCATAATTTCTACGTCGTATGAGCTTGTTTAGTTTTGTAAGATAAACATTTTATAACAACTTGGTTATAAGACCTCTTTGTTTTTTTATTACCGAACTTATCACCTAAATAAACCAAAAATTGTGTAAATATATCAAATACGCCTCTTGCTTTTAAAAAATCTCCTAGAAATACGTGGGTCGTATATGCCCTAAATTGTCGAATTTCGTAGTTTTAACTACACATATCGATAGAGAAAAAAAAACTGAACAAAACTGCATTAAAAACTCGTTTTGGCCAAAATGGCGTTTACGCCCTTTGAGCCTAAAGTTATCGATATAACAAGGGAATACAGTGATTTACATTGTTTTGATTCATTAAGTACCTAGTTTGGATTTTTAAATGCATTTTTCAACAAAAAGATAGTGCAAGATTATTTACCTTTTTAAAATACCTAACCAAACAGAGTATAAGTGAGTCAATTTTACATTTTGTTTACAAGTGTGATGTTTGTGCCGGTGACCAATTACAATTGTGGCCTCGTTTATACGCTTTTCGACCCAGCGAATATTCGATCCGGTAGCAGTCGAGCCATCCCATAATCTCGGTCACAAATATACGTCGATTGTCCAATCGAAACATTAATTTTTATTTTAGGATATATTATTATTTCTACGATTTTCTACACAACGAATATTCAATCCATAATAGCCACTCAATAGCTTTTGGTAACTGTGGTTACCAGCTGTTACTCTTATTTTACATAGGAATAAAAGTAGCAGTTGAGCCAACGGACTGCAAGATACTCCGATAGTGCGTACGTATCTCAGTTCCGATTCAAGAGTGACATACGAGGTTACTAAGAGTGGTGACAGTTTTCATAAGAACTCTACCTGAACTTCACTCCACAGAATGTGATACTTTTCTGCGCAAGTGCAAGACTGAATTTTCATAGTAGGGGAGAGTGGGGTATAGTGGATCTCTTTTTTTTTACAAATGTTGTAGTGGTGTTATTTTTATTTGTAATTTTCTAGATACCTTATTGTCCCACCTATTCCTTAGAGGACACATTTTCCAGCACAAGTATATAATAATAATAAATAATAATAATAATAAATAATAAATATCTTGGGACACCTTACACAAATCGACCTAGTCCCACGGTAAGCTCAATTAAGGCTTGTGATGTGGGTACCAAGCGACGATATATATAATAGATAGATACATGTAGATACTTAAATAAATAGACAACCATGACCAAGGAACAAATATTTGTGATAAATAAATACACAAATAATGCCCTCGCCGGGATTCGAACCCGGAACCTCCAGCTTCGTAGGCAGGGTCACTACCAACTAGGCTACGGAGGCCGACAATATATATATAATTTACATATCGCTTTAAAATCATTTCCATTATAAAAAAGTGAACTAAAGTTACCTCTTCAATCAAAAATCATAGAACAGTTCCTAGTTTGAGGTAAAAAAACTAGGAACAAGACTTTTCAGGTATAATTGAAAGTATCTTCCGTTATTTAGTTACTCCAATATTAGTATCACACAGACGAGCAAATTCGTAAAAAAAGAATACCGGTTTATTAAAGCGATAAATAAAGCTAATGCAAAATATTCACCGTGCACCATTATTCACTGTACCCCACTCTCCCCTATTTTTCTGCACAGTCTGGTTGCTACTGTATGCAGATATTTTCTCGCATAATGCATTCGCATAATATAGTTTGATGTTGGTGTTGAAATGTAGACCTTTTCTTTAACTTTTGTCGGTTTCGATCACCGACACTCATGTAGAAAATGCTCACTTTCATCACTTGTACTCAGTAACAATATTTATTCGGCAAAACACAGCTCAAATTATAATTACAACATTGCAGGCTGTGAAATTAGACTTTGTATTACTTACCTTCAAAAATTTTGTAAGCAATCTTGACATGTGTTACTATTAAAAAAATACTACTGAATAATAAGTCACAGCAGCAAATACGTACCATTTACATTATTTTAGATGAACACCAGCATAATGTATGCTATCATTTATACCCTGTTGCATTCATAATTAAACATTTTGACGCCACGTCCAAACCAAAAACTTTTACTCAGACGCCATGTCGCCAAAATGTCAAAACTAAATATGAACTTTACGCAAGTGACTGTAGGTATGTATTGCTCTGTGGATGGTAACTTATATATCGGTCGGCGTTGAACCTGCAATGTCATAGTAATTGGCGTCCTAAAGGATAATGGTTGTCAATGAACAGTGATATGATATAAGAAAGAGTTCGAAGTTACAAAACGAGAAGTTTGTCGTTTATAATATGAAGGATCCACGGAAATATACTTTAAAAAATCTTATCTTATCCTCTTAAAAGTAAGATAGTTTTTCCTTGAATTGCCCCTTTTTGAATTGACTACACATTTTCTTTCCGTGGACCCTTCATATAATAATGAATGAATCCGACAAAAACAATTGAGCTGTGGCAGAATGTGGTCATCGTTTGCCTACTTAGAAATAATAAAAAACAGTTTTATAATTATTGAACGAAAAGCCTAATTTGAAATACTAACACTAACAACGTTAAAATGTATACTTGTGTCTTAATATATCTATCAGTCAATTATTGCGATTACCAGAGGAAAAAATATTCTTAGTTGAAGTCTTTTACGCAATGTACATATACCTTCCTTCTAAAATATATTAAAAGGGCGGATTTTTGTTTTGATGTCGTATTTTTAAATTTTCCAAATTTGGACTTTTTTATTTTTTCTACTCAGAATCACGAACTCTTTCGATCCTCACAGAAATAAAAAAGGCTCCCAAAAAAAATTCCATCGAGTTACTATTTTCCATACACTTTTTTCGACTGTAACTCAGTGGAAAAAATGTATGTATTTTTCGGGACACTTTTTTCTGCTAATGAGGATCGAAAAGACTCGTGATTCTGAGTAGAAAAAAAATCCAAACTTAGAAAATTTGAGAAAACTAGAACTAAATAAAAATCCGCTTATGATTGACTTTACTTTGAACTTGACAAATGATTTTTTGCATTTGATTTCAATCTTGCTACGTTGTCTTTCTTCGTGATATAATTTTCTTATAATACATTATTATTATAATAATGTCGAAAATTAAACAGTATATTTCCACAAACATTGTACTTAATAAATTAAAAACATATGAATGTTTCTTGTCACCAAGTTCAATACCATTTTCTTGAAACGTGTTCCGTTACATTTTCATTAGGTTTTTTCCGCTGAAGTATCTTCCCAATCTTCAACTGTATTTCAATATTCAACTGAAAAAATATGATTGTATAAATGTAAGTATGGTTGCGAGAGTTACTCGAATGTCACTTCAACATTGACTTTATAATGTCATGTCATTGTCATAGATTATTTTCATTTTTGATCTCGAATTCCATTTCAGAGCTTAGGGTCGCGTCGCCGATTACGGCGTGGATAACTAACTATACAGGGTTACTTTATCACCGGTACAATAAATTTTCCCACATAATTGGTATCGATAAAATATTAGTAAAATTTACAGTCATATTTTTTTCATTTATTATTAATTTATCCTTCATGCAAATGTAAAATAATGGGCTCGCTAATGACAAGACGTAGAGGGCGGCGGGTAGGGGTGAGCGACCTGCAGGCCGGCGCACGAGTTGGCAACATAGCAGTTATCTTACGAGTATCTCCGAATTCAGGTTCGGCCCCATAGTAAAAGTTGTTCATTTTGACTTACTTATACAGCCCCTAGAGTATCTGTACTGGAGAAAAAATAACCTTGTATATAAATATATCCATACCTGGGATAACTGGGGGCAAGTTATAGGGATTTGATATCGATTAAAAAGATGTCAATATAATTATAATAAAATATGTGCTTATTGAACATTATCGATTACAGTATAGAGGTTCGATGTCATATCTGATATCGGGCCTCTTGTATGCAGATGTCATTTTAATCAAAATTACAATTTAAATATTGATATTAATTGTATATTTTGAAAACTAATTTAAAATAAACGCGTAACTACCCGTTTAAACTTATTTTTTATTTTAATTGAAGAGTAAGTACCTAATATTTATTTATGTCGAATAACATTTTGATGTTGTCATTTACAATAACATCGATATATATTTAGTCGATAAAATATTTGGCTACATCACTTTCGTATAAATGCCCCGAGTTATCCCAGGTATGTATATCAGTGAACGCACATAAACCATGGAAACATCCTGTCCGTGCAATTATGACCCAACGCAAACTACTCTTGAGTGGGCGTTCCTAAAAAACTACTCCTGGAGCTGTTTCAGTCTGGCCGAGTTGACAGTAATTGACGGACGTCTGAATGCGTTTCTATAAATAACGGTAAAAAACTAATTAAAAAGGCCTTCATGTGCTGTAGGCTGGTGTAAAAACAGTTATAGTAATTCTAAGGACAGGGGAATTACTTTTCACGTGTCATAAAACAGATAACTTCGGTAATTTTGAATATAAATATAATAATATTTATGGCATTTTTCTATACTACCGTTCTAAACTAAAACGTTGTAAGTCCATACAATTTTACAATAGCATATATGACGTTTTAAAATGGTTGTATACTATAGGGATGTCGTTATGCCCAATAAAGCAAGTTTTTTTAACTAACTGAGATTTGATTTCAACATTTTACATTTTAATGAATTCCTTTTTCACTTTCATGGGATTGATTGAACTACCTATTACCTATGCAAAAGTAGGTACGTAGTTCTCAAATTTATAACTAACTTTAATATTTTCATTTTACATCGCATTTTAATTTTTTCCATTCAGATTACCGCAAGATGCTGTTCGTACTGTTCGTAGAGACAAATGGGTAAAAGGTGTCCGATTAGAGAGACGAGAAAATGATTGGATGCCTAGCAAAAGATCTATAATTGGTTCTCTTCATTTCAAAGATGAAGACTATCTTTTACTTGTCTAAAAAGGGGTTTACGCAGCTTAATAAGACCGCCATGCTGATTTGTACTGTAATCGATTTGTACTCATCAATTGACTGTTGTCATATGAAATAGTAGATTGTACAATAAGTGCATAAAGTGACCCATTTTCAACCGATGCAATTTTTTGGTCTGAGCGAAGCGAAGACCAAAATAGTAGACGAGGATAAAAATAGACATTTATGCCCGTGTTGTAACTTTTCACTTCGTTTGCGAGGAAAGAATTCATTTTCAGTACATCAGCGCAGTACACAACCATTTTTAACAATAACTGCCAGCCATCTTCTTACCTACCGACGCATACCGCAAACGTCATCCAGCGGCCGAGTGGGGTGGGGTAATTCGAATTGGTGCGGGGGTGGTCGTGGCCTTTCTGTATGTAGTACTATTACTTATTCTGTGATTATGTTATTAACATACGTTCAATTATTATGGGCATTTACCTCCTAATGCGTCTATACGCATAGTTAATAGGAGAGGGCTACGTCCAGTAGTGGACTATCATAGGCTGATGATGATGATGATGATGATGATACCTTCAATTTAATTCACCTATTTCTAGCGAAAACTTTCCATATGTACAGAGTTTCTGAGATGGTTAGTAGCTGTAAGCATAATATGTCCGTTTCTACCAAATAGACATTGTGTTTTATGTTCTCTTTATCAGATTTGTTATTGTACCCGCGATAAAGACGTATGCATATCACTATCTCAAAAAAACTCCAAGTTCCCTCACACTTTCTCCGAATTTATTATGAGGCCCATATTGAGGCAGTGGACCCAATTGCTCATCAAGAGGATCCTAAAAAGCGAACACAAAATATCATTATCTCAAACCAGCTCAGAGTTCCCTCGCACTTACTCCAAGTACATCATCAGGCCTATCTTGTGGTATTCGACCCAACTGCTAATCCTAAATAGCCAACCTAGCATATCAATATCAGAACCAACTCAGAGTTCCCTCGAACTTCCTCCAAGTTCATCACCAGCCCCATCTTGTGGTATTTGACCCATGTTCACAAAGAGGATCCTCAAAAGTGAACACAACATATCATTATCTCAAACAAACTCCGAGTTCCCTCGCACTTCCTCCAAGTTCATCATCAGGCCTATCTTGTGGTATTTGACCCATGCTCACCAAGAGGATCCTAAAAAGCCAATAGAACATATCATTATCTCAAACTCAAACCAACCTCCGAGTTACCCCAAACTTCCTCCAAGTTCATCATCAGACCCATGTTGAGTATTTGACCCATGCTCACCAAGAGGGTCCTCAAAAGCCAACACAACATATCATTATCTCAATCCAACTCAGAGTTCCCTCGTAATTACTCCAAGTTCATCATCAGGCCTATCTTGTGGTATTTGACCCAACTGCTAATCCTCAAAGCCAACACAACATATCATTATCCTTAACCAACTCTGAGTTCCCTCGCACTTACTCCAAGTTCATCATCAGGCCTATCTTGTGATATTTGACCCATGCTCACCAAGAGGATCCTAAAAAGCCAACAGAACCTATCATTATCTCAAACTCAAACCAACTCCGAGTTACCTCGTACTTCCTCCAAGTTCATCATCAGACCCATGTTGAGTATTTGACCCATGCTCACCAAGAGGATCCTCAAAAGCCAACACAACATATCATTATCTCAAACCAACTCAGAGTTCCCTCGTACTTACTCCAAGTTCATCATCAGGCCTATCTTGTGGTATTTGACCCATGCTCCACAAAGAGGATCCTCAAAAGTGAACACAACATTATCATTATCTCAAACCAACTCCGAGTTCCCTCGCACTTCCTCCAAGTTCATCATCAGGCCTATCTTGTGGTATTTGACCCAACTGCTAATCCTCAAAGCCAACACAACATACAGTACCGGCCAATAATATATCACATACAGGTTTTTTTCAGTAGATTTATTTTTATTTTTGTAAGTGTTTTTCACACTTTCCACCTCACGACTATAGATAGTCTAGGCATAGGCCTTTACACTAGCGATGAAAAAACTGGTCATCATGTAGTGATTTTTTCATAAAGAGATTTTGCGTAAGGCATGGATTTCTTAGTAAAATTCTTTTTTTTACTACAGCTATTTTAGCAACATTCTGTGTCTCCAATTGCAATTCACAATACTTAATTGCAGTATTCATCATTAAACTGTGCAAAAGTACCAAAATAATATGCTATCTACATGCGAACATGTGCCGCTTACTCTATACACGCTCATACAAAAAGTCACGAATGTGATATATTATTGGCCGGTACTGTATCATTATCCTTAACCAACTCCGAGTTCCCTCGCACTTACTCCAAGTTCATCATCAGGCCTATCTTGTGATATTTGACCCATGCTCACCAAGAGGATCCTAAAAAGCCAACAGAACATATCATTATCTCAAACTCAAACCAACTCCGAGTTACCTCGAACTTCCACCAAGTTCATCATCAGACCCATGTTGAGTATTTGACCCATGCTCACCAAGAGCAGCCTCAAAAGCCGACACAACATAATATATCATTATCTCAAACCAACTCCGAGTTCCCTCGCACTTACTCCAAGTTCATCATCAGGCCTATCTTGTGGTTTTTGACCTAACTGCTCATCCTACAAAGCCATCGTAGGATATCATTGTCTCAAACCTACTCCGAGTTCCCTCGAACTTCGTCCAATTTCATCATCAGGCCTATCGTATGACACGGAACCCAACTCATACCAAGATAATACTAAAAAGCCAACATAACATTTATCGATGTCAAATCAACTCCGAGTGCCCTCGTATTGCCTTCGAGATCAATTATTGTCAGGCCCATTGGTGGAATCACATGGGCGATGAGCGTTCCTGACTCAAAAAACCTGCGTTAAAAAAACTGTCCACATTACGTACTTATGCAATAAACTGTAAAAATGTTGAATCAAACGACTTGTTTACTTACTACTAACTACGTAAAAAACTACAAACTACTGATTACTACTGAATAATCTAATCTAAAAAAGATTGGAAAATGTTACACAGCTAAAAATCAATCCTTATTTTCATCTCTATTCCGTAAACCCGGTTAAACTTACTTAAAACAAAGCACGTGGTCACGGTAATTAACGAAACCAACATTGTCCCACCTCTAATCAAATGGTACACGTGCTTCGTAAGAAAGGAATAGCACATTGAATTTTTGATTTGATGAATGGGGAGAAGTACTATAAAGTATAAATAAATTAATAAATATCTTGGGACATCTTACAAAAATCAACCTAATCCTACGGTAAGCTCAATTAACTATGTCTCAATTAAGTATGACTTTTCTGCGGAATGTAGTTCCGTCTATTTTTAAATTAGAACTTCTTGTTGTCTTTGCATACCTATTCACACAACACATGGACATTTTAAAGAAGTGAAATGCACTTTTTCGACTTTTTTATTGCCAAAAACGAGCGCTACTTACGGGTCTGTTATTTAGTCGCATCGCAACTGAACAGGCACGACGAGCGCCGCGTCTATATCAGTGCGAGAAATATAACGGCTGGTGACTGCGAGTCGCTTTATAATGAGCGTCTATAGGAGGTGGTCTGTGACCAGCAAGAAATGCTACCCTTCGTCTACGAGTAGGAGCATATTATTAATTAAAAATTTAAAACAATAACTAAGTAGTAGACCCTGAAGGTGCATTCCGACCAAACGAACATTCGCTATTCTAGCCCCCCACTCTACGAAATTCGATCGTTACACAAAACGTGATTGGTTGATTTCGTAGAGCGGGGGATAGAACAGCGAATGCTCTTTTGGCCTGCATGAACCTTAAAGGGTCAACGGATTGAAAATGGTGATGTGTTTTGATTGGCCAGTTTGAATAAAATTATTTTGAAAACTGTACAATCTATATAGGTACATAAATTAAATCTAACTAACCTAACCTATACATACTAAGATTGGCCCTTGTGGCATTGTAGCGAAGATGCAGGCGGCATTTCCTCGTTGTATCGCAATATTTACGCGTTGTGCGAGCAAGTCGCCAGCTCTTCGGTCTTTAGTAACGGTGGAAATCATAAATATACATCTACAACATTTTTTTTTTTGTACTTTATTTTTATATTTTTAAGTAGTTTCCACACCTTCCACCTTACGACTATAGGTAGTCTATGAAGACCTTCGTGCTATCGATGGAAAAACTTGGCATCAATGGTGTGTCTATGATTTTTTTTTGTGTAAGGCATGAATTTTGTAGAAAAAAATATTTTTTTTACTATAGCTTTTTTAGCAATACATACACTTTACCCATTGTAATTAAAAATACTCAATTGCAATATTCATCATTAATCTATGTAAAAGTACCAAAATAATATGCTATCTACATGCGACCATGTGCCGCTTACCTACTCTATACACGCTCATACAAAAAGTCACGAATGTGATATATTATTGGCCGGTACTGTAGATTCCTTAAATATAGTGTGATCAACCCAAATCGGTCAGTATGGAGATTTTGGAAACCATAACAGATAGCGAAATCTTGTCTTAGGAACCATGAGATCGATTTTAGTAAAAAGAAAAACTGCATTCATACAAATTACAAAAATACGTGTACTCGGTCCAGGAATCGAACCAGGACTGTTTGAAAAACAAAAATTTGTTATTTTCATTTGGACATCGGTTGTGTAACTCTTATTAGTTTAGGGTAGTAAATGTTACTAAGAAACATGCATGATAACACAAACATGATATCTAAAACTTATAAAAATGTATTGATTTTTAACACTGGAGTTTTATTTTTTGACTTTGTATGGGAAATGACTCGGTACTGAAACGTGGCCGCTTTCGATGGGCCTCATAAGAAGGCTCAAAGTCACCCAAAGGGCAATGGAGAGGGCTATGCTAGGAGTCTCTCTGCGTGATCGGATTAAAAATGAGACCATCCGCAGCAGAACCAAAGTAACCGAAATAGCTCTCCGAATCGCTAAACTGAAGTGGCAGTGGGCGGGGCACATTGCGCGTAGAACCGATGGCCGTTGGGGCGGGAAGGATCTTGAGTGGCGGCCACGTACCGGAAGGCGTAGCGTGGGTAGGCCCCCCACAAGGTGGACTGATGACCTGGTGAAGGTCGCAGGAGTCCGCTGGATGCGGGTGGCGCAGGACCGGTCATTGTGGCAATCATTGGGAGAGGCCTATGTTCAGCAGTGGACGTCTTTCGGCTGATATGATGATGATGATGATGATGGGAAAGTAACAAACCATGATAGATATCGAAATCTGTTCTTAGGAACCATACCATTATTATTAAATCTATAAACGAAGCCATGTAGGTACTAGGTACTTACATGCGACCTTACTGAGCCCTGTTTGGACAAATATTTTTGCTTGCTCCTATGCGTTTGAACATTTCCGGTTGCGTGAATTTCGTCCGTTTTAATATTCTCCTTAAATAATTACTTCATTTGTGCAAAATAATCCTAAAATGTTTGACTCATAAATGACATTGACTTGGCGGTGACAAATTACCATAAATGTTTGTGGTCACTAACCAAAAAGTATTTTACGCGTCCATATAAATTTAAATTACTTATGTAGTTGTCAGCCTCCTAGTTGACCCTACGAAGCAGAAGGTTTCGGGTTCGAACCCCAGCGAAGGGATTATTTTTTGTATTTTTTTATTACAAATATTTGTTTCTTGGTCGTGTCTGTCTATGATATTTAAGTACGAGATCCTATATATTATGTAGTTATCTATTTATTATAATAGAATATGATCGTCTATTCTTATTACCCACAACAGCCTTAAATTAAGCTTACCGTGGGACTAGGCCGATTTGTGTGGGATGTCCCGAGATATTTAATAGTTTATTGTTATTTATTAATAGCCAGTAATTGTATATATTACCTCTCGGATTTTAGTATCGTACTAAAGAACTTAGTCCATTCTTCCACACTGTTGTACAAGGTACGCTAAAAGAGAATTAAAGCGAGCGGCAAAGTTTGATAACAAATTAGGTAGGTACCTACTGACTGCAATTCATAAATCCGCTATATTGTCTTTTAAAATCCGGCCAGGCGAATCTAAGGATCAAATTTTACCGGATATTTTTTTTGATATAAACAATAACAACATACCTATTTTATGAAATGCCCTAACTTTGAATAATCCATCTATTGACCGAATATATTACTACTTAGTGAGGTAATTTAACTAGCAGTTTTCAAGTGACATCTGTGATGGATATGGTTAAGCTTACCTTGTCATCTGCGTCCATGTCAGTTTTCATGGATAGTATTATTCACGCACATATACAAAGGCAAAGAGCGAAATTGTATCAATTTTCAAATTGATAATTCAGAAATACTATACCACTTTTTGGACTTTTTTTTACATACGCGCAATCTACGGGATACGTACAACTTACTATCAAGGTTCAAAATTACAAAAAGTCTACTAATTAACAGAGTTAATGTCGACAAATTTGTATGAAAATCTCACAGGGACATCCACCTTAATGAATGAGACTATTCGTTACATTATAATAACCAAATCAGGGGCCTATTTCCCAAAAGCTTGTAACTTGTAATACAAGCGGAAGTCCTTATCTAGTTAATGGTGTTAAAAATAGACTTCCACTTGTATTACAAGTTACAAGCTTTTGAGAAACGGATCCCATATCTTTGTCTTATTTATCAGACTCCAGCGGTGAAAAGGTTGAACAAACTTTATTCGAATAATGTTAAAATATATTTACAGCATAAAACAACAGTTTATTTTTCTAGTTAAGAGAGTAATTTAAATCATTGGTAGTTTAGATGAATTATCCAGAACTTGAAATTGTATTTGCAGAGGTGTTACTAAAAGTGATAATTTTAAGGTGTACTTTATATCTTTGCAATGGGCCTTACTATTAGTGTTGAAATGTCGAAAAAAATTAACATATTTAAGACAAAAAGCCAGTGAGGTTGTGCAGTCAAAGCCAAAATAAAGATAGAAAAATGTTAAATAATATGTCCCAGTGCTTTTTTCTTTAGTTCTATGTAATAACTAATAAGAATGTCGTAACATATAAGAGGATTCTTGCGATACATATTTTTGCACTTGACTGTAAACGCACTTGAGATTTTTTTATGCAACTATTGGTAATATACTTATTCCTACTTATTCTCCGAGTTGTTTATGTGGATGGACACCCATTAGGTGTTTGGATACCATAGTTCATAAAATGCAATTTACTTGTTTACTGTTGTGTATGTCGAAGGCGGATTGTATAATCCGCCGTATTACAATACGCCTAGCCGGATTACAAAACAGCCCTGTTTTGTAATACGGCGGATTGACGACTAGCCGGATTGAATACGGCTAAATGAAAATCAGGCGGATTGTGTTCGACGCCAAACGTTATTCAATGCGGCTAGCCATATTGTAATACGGCGAGTCATGAGCCGCCGCTTTGTCAGTTTTTGGTTCCCATTTCTGACACTCGCGGCGTTGCCTGTCATAACAACAAAAATGGCGTCGTTTGCCGGGAGTGTTGTTGTGAATTTACAAAGTCAATGGTGGAATAAACGACGAAAAAGTGTTAAATATGTGCGAAAACAGTGAATTTAAGAAAAACTTCGATGAACAACTAAGCAACTTCTATAATTCTCAAAGCGGAACGTTACTAAAACCCTGGACCAAAGAGAGAGTTTTTGAGGTTATAGATCACATAAAATCCGCCAAAGTAGCCATGAATGACGGTGTTCGGCGGAATGCTACCCAATATTACTGGTATAATAAATACGCGGTGAAATTGATTTAATCTTTAAAAAAAGTAAACCAGAAGATTTAAACTTTCACGATTATTACTCATATTTTAAAGACAAACGGGTCTTAATCGCGTAAACTTACTATAATTAAACGTAAGTTTACGCGATTAAGACCCGTTTGTCTTTAAAATATAAACCAGAAGACCCTACAAGTATTAACAGACGTTCGAATTTGGTCCTCTCCGCACTGACTCTCTGTCTTTTAAATAACATTTTGCCCATTCTTTTCTTTCTGTTTATTAATTGGTGTTGTAGCGACAATGGTTGCCAAAACTAACGCGATTTTAGCTTTTTTGGATAAAATCGGAGGCATATCGACATGATCACTGTCTAGCACGAAAAGCACTGGACCGTTTTTGAACGGTGTGATGGTGTGGCGAGTCGAGCGCACGTACGGAGCGGACCAAGTTCGCGGTGCGGAGTGGACCATATTCGAACGTCTATTACTACTGTTCGAGTAATACCCACGGAACAGTATTTCGATACTTTGATGGAAATTCACAAGGTGGGCACGGTGGGCGTGATAAAATGCAATATGCTATATTAATAAATATGATTAAAAAGGTTATTGTAGTAAGATTTTTCTTATTAAAAATGTAAATGTAACATTTTTAATAAGAAAAATCTTACTACAATAACCTTTTTTAATCATATTTATTAATATAGCATGTTTTTTGATGGCTGTATCTTGTGAATTGTAATTTAAAAATAAATGATACCTACCATAAATAAGTACCTAATGTTGGTTACTTAACAATTAAGAAGATTATCTTTGTTCGATTTCTTCTTTATAAGTAAAAATGTTGCAATTTCCACATTGTTTTATTTTGTAAGTATGGTCAGATGGTCACCCTACAATCGGAATAGTTTTACAATACGGCTAAACGTGGGCCGCCATATTGAAGAACGTATCGGAATGACAATCCGGCTAATCGTCAATCCGCCGTATTACAAAACAGGGCTGTTTTGTAATCCGGCTAGTCGTATTGTAATACGGCGGATTATACAATCCGCCTGCGACATGTATATTATGGCGTGTGTGACATTTTTATATTTGACAAATGACAGTCAACAGACTAATAATGCCATGAAAACGCCAGCCTAGTCGGGTTGACACGTAATTACTACATACGAATATGTATTAATTCTTATGATAGAAATAGGTTATTTTTTTATAATTTTTGTGAATTATTTTGAATTTAAAATAAAACATTTTTGTAAATCTAATATTTTTATTTCTTCATTAACAAAAACAGTCTCCATTACAAATAAATAATGTACAACCTAAATCGACTAGCAAACGATTACCACGCGGCGGTCTGACGTATATATGTGTCAAATGTGCTGGCACATTGTATGTTACATCTGTTATATAACATGGTAAAAATATACAATAGGTATTAAGATATCGAAAAGAGATAGGTGATGTTATTTAACATTTCATAACTCCAAAAAAACCTTGTGTTTCAAGTATAACCTATATACAAATTCAGGTGACTGGATATTACGTCATACCAACCGCAGATAAGTACTTACCTATAAGTCTAAAAATAAATGCATCAGAATGTTAAGAATTGTACAAAATAGGCAACTGTCATTCAAAATTACACCTTAAGCGTATCACGAAAAAATCCTATTTTATTTCAAAATACGAGATTATAAAAAATCGTAGGAATTTACTTGGTCAAGTTGATTATGACGCCATCTGTCGTCGCCGACTTAACACAACGATATGTATTGGGGTTGGAAGTAGCGTTGAAAATTTACGAATTAAATCCAGTTTTTTTCCTGATTTTTTCGAAAAAAAACAATTAAATTTTCCACTTTCATTTTCAACTCTAAACCAATGTAAATTAGGTCTCATTTTCACTTATACCAGGAGAACGCGATGTCACAGAGGAAAAGTCAATTGAAACAGATGTCAAAGAGTGAGTGACAGTGACATTGATAGATCCTGAAAAAATCCAAAAAAAAACAGAAAAAACGAAGTTTTCACACATTCCCGAAAAAAACTTTGTTTTTTTCCGACATTTTCAACGCTAGTTGGGAGGTTACTCATGCGCAAGCGCAACTCAGAGTAGGGCTGAGGTTTTAGAATTATAACTAACACTTAAGACTCAAACATATTTAAATATTTAGCGATACTGATATAATGAGGTTTTTAATTAATGGATCGAAACATGTCAAGCAATTATCGACTTAATTTACGTGAGATCTGTTTCGCTGAATATTTAAATATAAGGTTCTTAACCTTTCACATATGGTACACAACACACATCCCAGTTGCATTGACATTTGCTATAAAGGACGAACGCTTGGTTGGTGTTATTTGTAGCACGATGGATCAGCAATCCAGAAGCTGTGGGTTCGAGTCCCATGTCAACCGCAATCGTCCACGGTTAATGTTTTCATTGCACTGGGTATTTGTTTACAAATTATAAGATTTGTAAGCTAATTGTAGGAGTTATTTGGGTTAATCAACTACTTTCTGTCTGTTATTACCATGGTTACGGTCGCCTGAGTCACGCTGGTTTTATGCATAATTATGATGTTTAAACTATGCAAACATGCAATTTTCTGATGTTAATAAACCCTTTCCTTGATTGGCCAAATGGCCATCTACAGACATGGACTACTCGTATATGTATGTTTGCATAAATTAAGTAGCATAATTTTTACCCATTTAACATACTATCATTGTGCTATTGGGAATAATGAAAAGAGCACGCTCTACGAAATCGAATATACCTATTTGCATAGGTACATTACGTATCCTTTGTCAGTCTTGTAAACGTTTTCGAAAAAAAATTAGCTGTGCGTATTTGTAAGACATTCGCACGACATTCAAAGTCTTTTTGGGAACTTTACTCGCTTGTTCGCAAGGAGTGTTGAGGTTGACGATGACGTTGATAACGTGTAAGCCTAGCTTTGATTGCTGTCTCCGTGGGAGCCATCACCGGCGCTGGTATCCAGCAACGCTGTATACAGATGCTCCCACCGCTGGACAACCTCGATGGAGGATACAGATGTAGTGAGAAATGACTTGCCTTCGGAAACGTTCGTCAACGTCATGCTGTTTCAGTCTATCTCACTGAGACTGAGAGTAATAGCTGTCATGCTACTTCAGTGAGACTCGGTGACACTGCCTGAAACAGCATGTGTTTACGAACGTTTCCGAAGGCAAGTAATTTCTCACTACACCTGTAGTCGGGTGTGGGCATCACCGGCGCTGCCTGCCCCAGCGCCGCTGGCCGTCCAGCAGCGCGGTGTGGAGGTGTTCCCAGCGCTGGAGCACGTCGTCGGTGGGGGAGTAGCGCAGGCGCGGCCGCGGGCGCCTCCCAGGCGGGCTGCTCGCGACGGCGCTGGCGGGGGGCGCGCGCAGGGGACACGTCTGAAATTGTACATTGTGTACTTAGGGCGGTAAACAAGAAATCACGAACGAGTGTGAATTCAAGCCCGAGCCGAAGGCGAGGGCTTAATTCTAACACGAGTTCGTAATTCTTGTACCGCCCGTGGCACACACAATGTTTTTCATCACACCTGTGATGCAAAAAAGTAAATAAAACAATATATTTTCACAAAACTACTCTAAAATGGTCTAAATCAGGGATGACTTAATTTCATCATTTTCTTAAAAGAAATCTCAGCGCGGCGCGCGGCGTGCGCCGGACCGCGCTAGTGCGACGTAATGTTGTATGAAAATCCTTAACGGCATACTATGACGTAATGACGCACCTACGGCCCGCATCACCGCAGCGTATTGGCGCACTTACGGAACAGGTGAGATGAAAAAAAAGTAAGTTATCCCACTCATAGTACGGTCAAACCGTACATCATTTTACCTTAAACAGGAAACAATATTTGTAAGTTATTCCACGCAGTGTAGACTACCGCGAACATCTTGCAGACAGAAAACAAGGAACGAAGGAAACTATTCTGTGGCCAAAATACTGTTCTTGTGTGGTGTAACCGGGTTTATACAATTCCTTTAGGCTTGGGAAAAAAAGTATACGAGCGTTTTCCAAAAAATCCTGGAAACCTGATTCTTCTAGATCTGGACTTGCTCCGGCTGAATTTCAATACAACGTTTTAGTTTCCATTCGCTCTTAGTAAGTGCAAAAAACGTGACGTCATGGATTTTTGGAACATTATTTCTTATTATCCAGATCGAATCAAACCATTTTAATTCGAAAAAGCTCAAGTATGTCCAGATCAGGAACAGCAGTTTTTCCAAACGCTCAGAAGTTTAATACAAGTGCAAGTACAAGTAATTTTTCACTAGGACCACAGAATTAAAGTAAAAGCTAGGTGCGCCCTCTCTGAGAAACCGAAGTGTAAACTGATAAAATTATGTAAATCGAAAAAACATATCCCCGTTAAAAAGAAATAAGTACCTATTCTGAATTCTTAGCTTCGATTGCAAATTTAAGCAACTATTCTTAAAAATCAGCCCAATAATATGTTAGCAATAGCTTGTTAATCGAAATTATAGACAACAGTGTGGCTAACATATCTCGTGTTCGACAGTAACTCGTGATCTTCTCGCGGCTAATAGTCTCTTTGTAATTAATACAATCGAAAAGAGACGGATAGCCGCGAGAAGGCCGCGTGTTCCTGTCAAACAAAACGTGCTAAGACCTCAGAATGTTGAAATATTCCAATATCTTACAAGGTCATCGCAAAACTGCTGCCTCTTCTTCCTTCTCGGCGGCACCGGTGCTCGCGAACAGCTAGCCATCTCGCTCTCGCTCTCCTGCTGTCTATTCGACGCGCACTTGGAACAGCTAGCTGTCTGATTTTCACGCGCTAAAGAGGCTAATCCGCGTGGAAATGCACCCGTCTCGCTCCTACACATAGGTCTGGTTCTAGAACAGGGATATGTCCTGTTCATATCACATTGTGACATGCTGGTGCTTGGCTCTGTCTCGCTCTGGCTTGTCAGATGAATATTTTGTCTCGTTTCAACTCCAATACAGCTTTCTAATTCGCGGATTCTTATTTTCTGCTGTTTGATTTTGTCTTGTTGTTCTCTGAAACAAAATATAAACGAATGATTAGAAAATATCAATTTGTTTATAATTTTTACAAATGGATATTGGTGTTACTTTTTTACAATACGGATAAGCTCACGAAGTAGTAACACATCTGTAAGCAGATAGAAAAAAAATACTGCGAAAGATTCGGTTGTCGCGGGATTCGAAGCCGCATCCTCAGGATCGCCAGTCGGTCGGGATTGAACCGGCAATCCAAAGGGCGCGGGTAAAAGACTAACATAATTTTACAATGATTAAGATCAAATAAAGGAGAAGGCGGACGTCATGTCATATGAGGAGGTGAAGAGGACTGTTGAGGACACAGGAGTGTGGAGACAGCTGCATATGGCTACACCGACAAGAGCTCAGAGCTCTTAAATTGAAATAAGAAGAAGATCAAATAGATATTTCTCACACGAAATATAAAATTATACGGTACGGTAATCTTCTTCAAACCTTAGAATGCGTAGCTAAGCTGCTGAACGTTAGCGTTTCTGTTTGTCGATGTCGATATTTAATGGCGTGACAAAGACTGTTGCCTTTTCGCTCGGGAGTGAGCGTTAGCGATCGGTATCTTAGCTACGTGTCTTAGTAATTTACGGTCGCCGTTGTAGTTAAAAAGTTGATTGAGTCAGATAAATAAATAAATATCTTGGGACATCTTACACAAATATGATACTGATTGATTACACACCTAATCCGCTATACCTAGACCACGCTGCTGACACGCTATAGCGATCGCCAACCCGCTTGCCTATCGTGGTCATTATGGGCATTTACGTCCTCATGCGTTCGTACACAAGTAATACGACAGGTGTTCTGTCCAGCAGTGGTGATATAGGCCGTTGACGCACCTGGTGTGCTGTCGCTTGTCGCGCATCCACTGTCGCACACCGGCGGCGACGCGGCGCGACTCGTCGCACAGCCGCCTGCTCCAGGCACGCCTGCAGTGTGCTGATATAGGCCGTCGACGCACCTGGTGTGCCGTCGCTTGTCGCGCATCCACTGTCGCACACCGGCGGCGACGCGGCGCGACTCGTCGCACAGCCGCCTGCTCCAGGCACGCCTGCAGTGTGCTGATATAGGCCGTTGTCGCACCTGGTGTGCTGTCGCTTGTCGCGCATCCACTGTCGCACACCGGCGGCGACGCGGCGCGACTCGTCGCACAGCCGCCTGCTCCAGGCACGCCTGCAGTGTGCTGATATAGGCCGTCGACGCACCTGGTGTGCCGTCGCTTGTCGCGCATCCACTGTCGCACACCGGCGGCGACGCGGCGCGACTCGTCGCACAGCCGCCTGCTCCAGGCACGCCTGCAGTGTGCTGATATAGGCCGTTGTCGCACCTGGTGTGCTGTCGCTTGTCGCGCATCCACTGTCGCACACCGGCGGCGACGCGGCGCGACTCGTCGCACAGCCGCGCGCCGCGCGCGTGCGCCTGCTCCAGGCACGCCTGTAGCTCCAGCGACGACCGCTCGCGCTCTCTGCAAACACGCAAAAAGTCGGTAGATTAGGTACTATAATTATAGCTGCTGTCCGTCCTGGTTTCCCCGGATTTGTCCTTCTTTGGAAGACGGCTGTCCGAGGGGGTTTTTAAAAAATATCCTGGGAAAACCCGGTCACTTATCATGCGATAAAGCTCATAAGATATGCCCGGCATTGAAATGTGTAAAATAAAAATGGGGAAAAATGGGATGTACTCCAAATATCCAGATTTCTTGATTCATTGTCCTGTTTTTATGATTTCGAGATGGCAGCCCTAACTATAATTAACTCTAAAAACATCACGGATATATTTGCTCACTAATATTATCTCATGCCGCACAGTCTCACGTCAGTCTTTAGCTCCGCGGTCCTCGCTTAGTCTTCAGCAGCAGGTCTGAAAGCTTCTTCACCTGGAACAGACGTAGCAGTAGTACCTGCAGCCGGCCTCCAGGTCCCGACAGCGCCGCACGGCAGTCTCCAGCCGCCGCTGTCTCCTCGACCCTCGCCTGTCTCAGCAGTTCTGACCGCGACTGCGCTACTGACAGCTTCACCTGGAACAGACATGGCGGCAGTACCTGCAGCCGGCCTCCAGGTCCCGACAGCGCCGCACGGCAGTCTCCAGCCGCTGCTGTCTCCTCGACCCTCGCCTGTCTCAGCAGTTCTGACCGCGACTGCGCTACTGACAGCTTCACCTGGAACAGACATGGCGGCAGTACCTGCAGCCGGCCTCCAGGTCCCGACAGCGCCGCACGGCAGTCTCCAGCCGCTGCTGTCTCCTCGACCCTCGCCTGTCTCAGCAGTTCTGACCGCGACTGCGCTACTGACAGCTTCACCTGGAACAGACATGGCGGCAGTACCTGCAGCCGGCCTCCAGGTCCCGACAGCGCCGCACGGCAGTCTCCAGCCGCCGCTGTCTCCTCGACCCTCGCCTGTCTCAGCAGTTCTGACCGCGACTGCGCTACTGACAGCTTCACCTGGAACAGACATGGCGGCAGTACCTGCAGCCGGCCTCCAGGTCCCGACAGCGCCGCACGGCAGTCTCCAGCCGCTGCTGTCTCCTCGACCCTCGCCTGTCTCAGCAGTTCTGACCGCGACTGCGCTACTGACAGCTTCACCTGGAACAGACATGGCGGCAGTACCTGCGGCCTCCAGGTCCCGACAGCGCCGCACGGCAGTCTCCAGCCGCCGCTGTCTCCTCGACCCTCGCCTGTCTCAGCAGTTCTGACCGCGACTGCGCTACTGACAGCTTCACCTGGAACAGACATGGCGGCAGTACCTGCAGCCGGCCTCCAGGTCCCGACAGCGCCGCACGGCAGTCTCCAGCCGCTGCTGTCTCCTCGACCCTCGCCTGTCTCAGCAGTTCTGACCGCGACTGCGCTACTGACAGCTTCACCTGGAACAGACATGGCGGCAGTACCTGCAGCCGGCCTCCAGGTCCCGACAGCGCCGCACGGCAGTCTCCAGCCGCTGCCGTCTCCTCGACCCTCGCCTGTCTCAGGAGTTCTGACCGCGACTGCGCTACTGACAGCTTCACCTGGAACAGACGGAGCGGTAGTACCTGCAGCCGGCCTCCAGGTCCCGACAGCGCCGCACGGCAGTCTCCAGCCGCCGCTGTCTCCTCGACCCTCGCCTGTCTCAGCAGTTCTGACCGCGACTGCGCTACTGACAGCTTCACACCTGGAACAGACATGGCGGCAGTACCTGCGGCCTCCAGGTCCCGACAGCGCCGCACGGCAGTCTCCAGCCGCTGCCGTCTCCTCGACCCTCGCCTGTCTCAGCAGTTCTGACCGCGACTGCGCTACTGACAGCTTCACCTGGAACAGACATGGCGGCAGTACCTGCAGCCGGCCTCCAGGTCCCGACAGCGCCGCACGGCAGTCTCCAGCCGCCGCTGTCTCCTCGCCCCTCGCCTGTCTCAGCAGTTCTGACCGCGACTGCGCTACTGACAGCGTCACACCTGGAACAGACATGGCGGCAGTACCTGCGGCCTCCAGGTCCCGACAGCGCCGCACGGCAGTCTCCAGCCGCTGCCGTCTCCTCGACCCTCGCCTGTCTCAGCAGTTCTGACCGCGACTGCGCTACTGACAGCTTCACCTGGAACAGACATGGCGGCAGTACCTGCAGCCGGCCTCCAGGTCCCGACAGCGCCGCACGGCAGTCTTCAGCCGCTGCTCGAGCTCCGAGATCCTGGCTTGGCTCTCCAACAGCATATTTGACCGCGACTGCGCTACTGACAGCTTCACCTGGAACAGACATGGCGGCAGTACCTGCAGTCGGCCTCCAGGTCCCGACAGCGCCGCACGGCAGTCTTCAGCCGCTGCTCGAGCTCCGTGATCCTGGCTTGGCTCTCCAACAGCATATTTGACCGCGACTGCGCTGCTTCTGACAGCTTCTTCAATCCCTGAAGATAGTGATGACTAGGTTTTACTTATAGCCCTATTTAGCTAAAAAAAATAAGTAGAAGAAATATTTAGGTATATTGTGATCACAGAATAGTTTGAGTCACATAACAATGATCTATAATAACAAAATTGCCATCTTCACGTGTGTTTTGTTTAGGTGTTTGTTAGGTGTAGGTTTAGGTGTTATGTACGTTTGTACGGAACATATCGTAAAAAGCTTCTTCCAGCCATCCTCAACTCTCATCTTATGACGAAACTGCCTTAATCGACCATAATTTTTAGTTGGACTTAAAAACGAAGCATTTTCCTTGACGCTGGCATTTTACAATAGTGCTAAAATATCGGAAACTCTGTAGGTACGTGTAACGTCGCTCTTCTAATACTTCTGAAAAAGTTCGGGAAGTAATATTGGGCCTGGTAATAGGTATAGGTATTTCTCGACTAGGGTAACACTGATAGTATGTTTTCAAGCTTTATGGATTTCATTAAAATAGCTGCCATATAAGGTGAAAGTATCCGCAGTATCAGCTCAGCTTAACACCTCACAGGTTTTTTAGATGAAGAGCTTACCTCTTTGACGAGCTGGTCGGATTTCTTCAGTTCCTGACACAACTCTTTGATGGTGCCGTCCTTGGCTGCGCTCGCCCGCTGCGCCTCCACCAGCTCTGCCGTCTTATCGTCCAGCATCACTGCGATATACAACACTAATTACCAGATATCTTAACTCCTACGTTATCTGTCCAATTTGGAAGGCAGTATCTGTCCCAAGGGAAGTAATAAGCCTTGGAAAGTAAAATACCTAAGAAACTATCCAAAATACAAAGTTAAATATAGATTGTAACTGATTAATTTCAGATCAGTTTCACATTAGCCAAAACTCTCTCTTAGTCTTGTCTCGTGACATGTAAAAAGAACGATTACTTATTTTCTCTTGATTGAGTTTAGAAATTTCCAAAGTTCACGTACCTGTTCTAGAATTTTCAAGTGACTACACACTCGTTTACCCATACATCTACCTCCTGCCCTGCCCCTGGGTCTTTTCTAAGGAACGTGGTGATGGCGTGGACTACAAAATGAAAAGGCTACAATCTAGTACCTAGTAGCGTCATCTAGTACCTTGTGCCTGCTGCAGCTGCCTGGTGAGGGTGTCACAAGCCTCACCCTGCTGCCTGCACGATTCTTCCGCCTCCGACAACTTCTTCAGCGCTTCTTGACACTACGAATCAAATGCAAATAAACCTTCTTAAAGCCTTTAGTTATATTTAACAAATAAAATCATTGAAACTTAATAAATTGTTATGGAATTTACGTCTTACTCGACATGACACTATTATTAAAAAATATAAATATACGAAATAAATTATTCACAATAAAAAACCGTTCGTCAACCATTTCCACATCCCCGAATTACGTTTCCTAATGTCCTTTACGAAGCACTTTTTTAAAGTAGTCAAATTATATGTCTCACCTCGTGTTCCTTTTCTTTGATTTGTTTTTCATATTGCTGATCTAAAATGTGTCGCAGGGAACCGTCCATCTCCATATTCCTTTGCCTTAATTGGTCGAGTTCGGCCTGAAACAAATATGCCAAACTCGTGCCAAATCAGGATAAACGTATGTCGTTATTGTTATTGACTGAAGTTGTAATCACGAAGTTACTAACCTCCAGTGCTTTGTTTCTTTCTTTTAGTCTCGAGTTTTCTTCTTCTAGGCCGCAGGTGCAATCAGACTGTTTACAAAAAACGAAGTGAGATAAGTGCAAAACAAAATGAATCTACTAGAACTAGTCAACAGACATTAAGCCTTCGTATGCCTTGACGTGGATCTGCGTACGGGAAAATGATTAGAAAAATATATTTAAAAAATTTTCCTATTCTAAAGATGACCCCGACACATAATCACCTTGTTGAGGGACAAAATATTAACTTCACCATAAAATACTCAGAATACTTGGTGCCTGAAATGCTCGGTCCGTAGATGCTTTGGCTTTGGAGTACTTTTTCTGCGGGAGCATCGATACCCGTTTTATATCGTTCTTCATTTTTTACGTTACTATTAGATAATATTTCGCAGCTGACGTAATTCCTTGATTAAAACTCCACCGCATTTTTGATTTAAACAAAATTATAAAGGCACAACGTATTTATCATCTCGACCTAGGTACCGAGAACTTTGAAATCCACAAATTGCAAGGATTTGTCTATGTTACTCCAACGAAGGCATCATTAGGTGCATTTCACGAAAAAGTCTACTGTGTCGGGAACGTGACGGCTACGACCGCTATCTTAAAAAACATGGAAAGTGCGAGAATTCTCTATAAAAACAAACACCAAGTTATAAAATTAAGATACACCAAAAATTGTATTCGTATATAACTTTCTTAAATAAGAACGGCGTCACGAACCCGACATTCCGGGGAATGCAACATTAGAGTGACAAAGACACATGCTCGAAATTGCGAACTTCGAAGTTCGCAGTGCAAGGCCTGCAACTTTGAAGACAACACAACTACATGCACACACACACACACGCACACACACACGTACAGTGAGCATGTGCTGCAGCTGCCGCAGCTGCTCCAGGATGTCTGCCAGGTCCTCCCCCACGTCCGGGCTCTCCGCCCCCCGCTCCCACATGCCCTACAATCAAACCACCGACAACAATATAATACTTTATTACGATAACCACAAGTGCTTTATAAAGGACATCCGAACTCGACTGCAATGAGAATGGGTCTGGACAGATTCGATATATTTGAATGAAGGCAATGGATTAACAGAATCAAACCCATTCTAATCGCCGTCCAATAACAATGTTCCGTTCCACAAAATTATTGACATGCATATTTTTATACTTACCTCGAGAGACCCAAGTTGACATCGTGTTTGTTATCGTAAAATTTAATATTTTTGGAATGCCGTTTTCAATTTGAAGGTCTCACAAGGTTAAGCTGTACATTACTTATAAGGTTATTACAACTAGAATTATAAATAAAATTCATGTTCTTGTAATTAAGAGTGATTGCGTAAGTAGACACACACCATGCAGAGTTAGTAGCTAGTGTCATCGTAAGAGCAGTACCGAGTCGTTGTTGGAGTTATTGAGGAAGCTGGAGATCTCCGACTTTAGGCTCTCTACCTCCACCACCACGTCCTGTAAACAGAAGTAGTAATTCAACTGATTGGCCACTGTGTAATAGAATCAAAGCCTGGACGCCTGTAAACAGAAGTAGTAATTCAACTGATTGGCCACTGTGTAATAGAAACAAAGCCTGGACGCCAGTAAACAGAATAAATTTAAGAATACTGTGGGTATTGGTTATTCGAATCTTGTTACTTTGAATTCTCATTACATGCTAATATGGGTAGAATACATTTTTGGTGGCTCGCCAATTAAAAAATGGCCAATTACCGGCGATTCACACAAATTTAATCATTCAAAAGTGAGGGTCGTGATTTGTTGCATTTAAACGCAGAACATCTGTTTCCGTACCGTCGATGGCGTCAGTGACAGGCAAGATACTTTATTCGTGACGTATTAATAATTAAATGTAACGTTTCCTGATGTCCTTTAGAAAGGATACCTGGCATTGCTCGATGGATCTCTTCTGCGTGTTGATGATATTATGCAGCCTCGAGATCTTGTCCGTCTTGTCTCTCTCCACCAGCCGAATATCCAAGTACGACTTTCTGAGCATTTCTATCATCTCCTCCTGTTTGGCTGCCTAAAAAAAATTAGACATGATTTATTCACAATTTGCTTAATAATTATATTATTCACATTCAACAGTAAAGGTAAAATAATATTTACGCGCAATGTCTACTTTAACTATCACAAAGCTATCACAATGCCAATATTACAAAGGCACATCGAGCATGACTATATTTTGCTAGTTTTCTGTACCTACTGCCATCAAACTCTAGTCGTCTATAATCGTCAGGCTAGATGGGTTATATCAAGGTCAACTGACAGATGGGCAAATCAACAAGACTGTCACAACAGTTACCAATTCTTTTATCTGTTTTACATTAATTTATCAAAGTTAAGGCACTGGTCTTACCGCGAGCTACTAAGCTATGAAATATAGGCTGCAAATAAAAGTGAAACGGCGATACTCGCCCAGTTATCAGCTATCACCGCCGAGTATCGACGTGTATCTTTTATTTACACGGGAGTGCGTATCTTTCGTTCGTGTTTATAGGCGATATTTCATAGCCTAATAGTGCCTTAGGCTCCGTATATCTGGCCTAGCCCTATAGGTGCCTATAGGTAGATATGTGAACATTTCAGTCTACGTAATTAAAATAAAAACACCCGATAGAATTGGTAACTGCTGTTACGGTCTTGTGTATTTACCCAGATGCGTGTCCTCATCCTCAGTGAGCTGAGTACACTGACCTGGTAGAAGCACTCCCGGTAGAGGTCGGTGACGGCGGCGAGGTCGTGCGCAAGCGCCGCCAACTGCCGCTGCGGCTGCGGCCGCGGGTCCTACAACACTCACCACTGGTTCCATTCACTTTGCTTTTTTTATCGTCCACTTGTCACGACGACACATCATTTCAGAACGTTTTTATCCGAGAAATATGAATATTGTTAAAATATACTAAAAATATATTTCACGCATTTCATGCTCAACGCTCAGTAAGTATATGAGCTTTTTCAAGAGCCAATCTTTTTAGCGTGAATGAGTCTCGCAAGAGTTTAGCGTTTAAAATAGTTGTAATATGTTTGGTTGACCGTACCCCTCCTGCCTACATTTGTCCTACCCAAAGGACATAAGCTACGTTCAATTTTTTTACTCTGTCAATTAGACAAATTTCCAATTAGATTTGGCAAAATTTGACCTAATGTAGGCACGAGGTTAAGGTTATAGGTATATGAGCTAGTTCGTCTTCTTTCTTCTTTTTTTCAATATGATTTGATTTTAATGTTGACTTTGAAAAGCAGGGAGAACTGTTATAAGTTTTGAGTGTATCAATGAAAAAATAATTTGATTGCTTAATGCTCATGCAATACGTCTATTTCTTCCTACCCGTTCCATAAAAAAACTATCAAGAAATCTAGTTTACCCGTTTATAATACTAGCCAATTACAGAATAACTTAATTGATATTGTAAGTTAAAGTGAGATATTCGGAATTAGATTAAGCTATTGAGTAGGTACCATTCCTCTCATAGGACTTTACAGCCGTAAATTTTATTAATGTAAATTCCAGGGTTTTTGTGGTTCAATGACCCAACACAACGTTTGCAGTTATTTCGTTAAATTAATCTAATTCTGGATACCCCATTTCAGTAGTGAAGTGAATAAAAGAGAGAGTCACCGTAATGTCTGCGCCGGCGCCGGCGGCCGCGTCGCTCCGGTCACACTGCCGCAGCTGGCTCAGCTGGAATACAACCATCTACTTTAAATCAGTCAAGTGGTGACGGAAGTACGTTAAAGTGGGCACACAACGCAGTTTACAAAAAAAAAACATAACTGCCGTTTAAAAAGGAAGTAACATATAAGGATTCTAAAGATACCTAAAACATCAAATTGGATGAAGCATTATGTATTTCTAGGGGTACGAAAAACTCACATAATATATGAACCCTGAAAACAATACACTCATTTTTTGGGCAGTCGTGTAAATAATTACATTCAGTAAATAGAAAGGGGTTCTAAACAGTTCGACGCTCCACGCAGTACTGCACTTATCTACTGTGGCCTGTCTATCGAGTGTCTAGTGAATGCATAGGTATGTACTTCAGTACCTCTCTCGCCTTGTGGTCCAGGTCGCGCCGCAGGGCGGAGGCCCGGCCGCTGAGCTCGGCGATGCGGTGCTCCGCCACCGCCAGGCTGGAGCCCTGCACGCGGATCGTCTCCTCCTTGTTCTCCAACTGCATGCATCATCATCATCATCATCAGCCTATGATAGTCCACTGCTGGACGTAGGCCTCTCCTATTAACTATGCGTATAGACGCATTAGGAGGTAAATGCCCATAATCGCCACGCTGGGCAAGCGGATTGGCGATCGCAGTAATGTGTCCACTATGATGACGCTGCTGCCCATCATCAATCTTGTAGAATGGTCAGTGACACTTTAATCCGTTAGTCGACTCTTACGACACCCGCAGGAGGAGTTGGGGTGATGACAAATGTATTCTTACTGCCGTCACCACACCAATCTTCATGATCTTATTTGTAAACTGCATGCATAGTTTACAAATAAGATCATGTAAGTTCATGCAGGGCAAATGCAACTGTGAGGTAAAAGCAACTAATTCAAATTTCTCTTTTCTTCTACTTTTGGGAGATATAACAGTTTGATTTATCAAAAGCAATACAATAGGAGGTAGGATCTTTTAACCAAAACCCATTAAGTTAAGAGAATTTTCAATTAGTTAGTTGCATTTACCTCACGGTTGGTTTTTACTTTTTACCCCGCATGCCCTTAGTTCTATTTTAAATAAAACTTAAAGCCACGAAATAACAAAAACAGTTTTTTCTGTTCTGTGTTTAAAGCGGTTCCATGAAAAAAAGTTTATGAGGACTATTCACATATTACAATATTCACATATTCGGATTGCTGAAGTTTTAACTGCATATTAGAGTACGAATTTGGTACATATTTTTTGGCGTAATAACATTAGGCAATAGTCTGTCAAACTGTCAGTTTGGGTAAACCGCCGGTGTTCCTTGAAATTGCAATACCTAACTTTATTCGTGGAGAAGTACAATTTTTTTCAAATTAGGTACTAAATAGTACAATTATTTTAGTATTTTTTTTGATATATTCGCGAGGGTACACCCGCCGCACTGACTCTCACTTTCAGACTCCATACGATCTCTAAAATGCTACAGAGATACTCAGCATAGCACTTTAGCTCATAACAGTCATGACTTATTGGTTACTTAAACTTTGGTTGCATTTTTTGTGTAACTCGGATCTCAAAAAAACACTGAACGGTTTCTTATTGGGATAAAATAAATGACATCCGGCTGTCGAAAGGGAACTCGGCGTTCCAATCCCAACAGCCCGAAATAGAAGATTTTTTAATGATTTGTCAACTATAACATACCTATAGAATATTCGTGCGTGAACTTTCGTGATAATGTAACGAATATTTCGGCGAATATGAGAAGAGATCAACGTGCAAATAGGGGTGGCACGGCACAGAGACAATTCAGATAATCAAAGGGGGATATGGGTTAAATGAGGAAAGGAAGTATAATAATATAATTTTATAGTAGACCCGCGCGTATTTCATACAAGCACATAGGTAGGTACTTGGTAACACTTTGTACCTATCTTCTGGATCTTCCCATACGCGCCTGTGTTTTTTTTATATTTATAGAGGAAAGCGTACCGATTCAAAAAGTTCAGGAATGATTGGGCTAATAACGAAATATTTAAGTAGGTGCAACAGACGTCTATGTTGCGTACCTAAAGTATTTGTAAACAAAAAATTCTTCAGAAATTGATTTATGGAAAGAAATAAGTAAGTTTTAGTAATATGTGCAGTGTATGTATGTATGTATGTAAATTCTTTATTGTACACAAAACACAGGTAAAAATACACATATTAACAGTAAATTTGACAGGTACAAAGGCGAACTTATCCCTGTAAGGGATCTCTTCCAGTGTACTTACGATCTGCAGCGTGGCGCGCAGCTTGTCGCGGTAGTAGCGCTCGCAGGCGCCCGCGCAGCTCGACCCGCCGCCGCTGTCCTGTGGGGGAGCGAGAGGGGAACATAATCATTATACAGGGCGTCCCAAAGTTATGGGACATGAAGGGGAAGTACCTTAAATATCGTAGACAGGATATTTTGCTGAAAGAAGACTTTATTTTATTTTGAAAATTCAATAATACTGCATTAAAAAATTGCTTTTTCTAGGCATCAAACCTACTTTAATACGAAAAAGTTTTTTTTCGTAATTTTATGATCTCATTCGAAAGAATGGATAAAAAATTAAAATTTTTCTCAAGAAACATATTATCTAAAACTAAAAGAATAACCAAACAAGTTTGGTACAATATTCGAAAAAAATTGTAGTTGGTTCGATTTCCGGGTGAAGCAAGTCAAGTATTTTTTTGAAAAACTTTGAATGGACTATTACTAAATTTAAAAATAACATTAAGTCTTCTTTCAGCAAAATACACTATCTACGATATTTGAGGTACTTCCCCTTCTTGTCCCATAACTTTGGGGCGCCCTGTATACAACTAGCTTTATCATGTCAGCCTCCTTAGCCTAGTTGGTAGTGACCCTGCCTACGAAGCTGAAGGTTTCGGTTTCGAATCCTGGCATTATTTGTGTATTTATTTAACCCAAATATTTGCTTCTTGGTCGTGGCTGCCTATGTTTTTATTTTATCTATATGTCCAGTCGAAGACAAAATAAGGGGTAGGTATACAAAAACGTTCAAAAATATGTCCCAGTGCACTCTAATTCTGTGTAATAAGAACGTCGTAACATATTTATGAACGGATTCTTTCGATACTTATTTTTGCACTTGACTGTCCATACAACTATATCGTCGCTTGGTATTGATACCCATATCACAAGGCTGAATTGAGCTTACCGTTGGACTAGGTAAATTTGTGTAAGATGTCCCAAGATATGTATTATTTATTTATTTAGGAACCTTGTATAGTTATCAGAACTTTCGTTAAATTCAGTATTTCTGTAAGCTTATCATGGTCCCCTGTTTATAGTTAGTCGTTGTTGCCGTCACGTTCTAACAAGTATGCAAGTGCGAAAGTGATGCGTAGCGCGATACAGGATAAAAGCGTCACCGCCATAAGCCTCCACACGTTGTTCATGATGTTGGCTCAATTTATTACACAATCCTCCGATAAACATATAAAAATAAAATATTTCTGATGTTTCATCTCGAAGATTTATAGATTTTGAGACAGACAAGTCTCTCTCAGTGGTAGGAAATTTTGTCCACCAAGTACTATAAAAGTAAACGTCCTTAAAAATAAAATAAATCGTTGATGGTTAATGATTGACAATACTGAATACCTAAATCATAAAGTTACTATATCGTAAGTGACTACACTTTATACCGCGATACCGAAGAGTAGGTATCTAAGTAGTAGAACACGGTGATTTTTATCACAAATTAAACACCATCTCATTTTTTTTTCGCTGTAGGTACATACACATGGATACTTACAAAATATTATAAATACATTAACATAAGAAGTAGTGTCAGCGAGAACAACAATTAGTATTTTTGTGTTATAATTTTGTGAGATTTCTGCTTATTTAATAAAAATACAGGTAAATAGTATAGTTTCTTTTTATTAGGATTACTGCCCATTCCGTTCCGTCGATTTCATTGGTCCTTATCAGGTTGAAGCCCTTTCACCCTTTCAACCGATGATATTACCTACTAGTATTCATCTAATATAATTATTTAAACAAGTATCAATTTGATTGGTGACAATAGAATTGAGCGTTTTGATATTGTAGGTATGTACCTGTATGTACCTATATCTGACGAAAACACATGATGAACAAAATATTTGTTCATTCAAACTTTATTGCACAAATACAAAGTTACTGTGCAAATGACGGATTTAATGCAAAACTGGCATTCTCATTCACCAGTCAACCACAGAGCCAAACATCAGAGTCATCTACAAATTAAAAATATTTCCTACTACCTGAATAATTATCTACACAATAATACGAATCTTTTAATTTTTTAATTGATGGGTGTGTATTAAGTCTACGATTAATTTTATTTTGAATAAGGATTGATTTTAATTAACCTACTCGTCATATTTCAATTTCATGTATATGAGGGAGAATTCCACTGAAATGTATAAAACTGCACAAGCAACGCACTCACTTTAGTAATGTCACTACTGTCGGAGTCCACACACACCAGGCCATTGAACATCATCGTCATTATCACAACAATCACAACAATCAACATCAACACGTGCACTCGTACACCGTCAGACGCGACACACACAACACACGCGACACGCGACACGCGACGCCGCCGACACACTCGCGGCGCGCGCGCAACTCATTCTGAAGTCTCTAAACAACGCAAACTTAACTTTTGCCGCGACAAAACCAACCCGAATATCACTCTCCATGTTGCCATTCGAACCGCAAGCGGAAACACCACGAATTCAAACCTAACCCTCGTGTTTAGACTCCGAATTTCAACCGGGTTTTGTTTCCAGCGTCGTTTCGGTTTAATTTTGGAACGCGACCGTCGCGAGCGCATCCAGCCGAGTGCAGCGGTAATGTTGCAAGTATTCCTGCCGTTCTGTAAATAGTCATTTGGTGGCGGAAGCGGGGCCGCGGCGCGAGTAAAGTCGTGACCTAATTGCCGGCGGCTTGGCCAGGATACCTAGATTCGTTCCAGGAATTGGATGAGTCACGTTTGATTACGACTCAGACTAGTGGACCGTGGATGTCCCACAGAAACATATGCCGTCTGTCTCTCAACCTATTAATTTTCTATCGAGTTCAGTATGCTAAGCACATGATTGGCGCGACCGTATCTCTCCGTGAGATAGTCTATCCGTCCCTCTTTTGTTAATATAGCTAGAGAAGGACGGGAGATCTATCTCGCGGCGACATACTGTCGCACCAATCATGTGCTAAGCCTGCAGCTGTCGTACACGAATGCGCAAGCGTCCTGCAGTGTTGGTAAACACTATTAATTGTAGCCTCTCTTCGTATTTTTCGTGGATTTTTTGTTAGATTTGATCATTTTCTAACACTGTAAAATCAGCAACAAACATAGATTTTTTAAGTAAATATGTATCGAGTCTAAGTACAATTTCAGGTTTCTTATTTTGTAATAAAGTAGGTAGAGCTCAAATTATGCTTTTTAAAGAGCTTCCTGCCATTCATATGAAAGTTACATATCTAGTAAGCATTATTTGTGTTGTCAACTTATTTTTAAACATTTTCAATTAGTAAATCGATATAAGCTTCAACGAACATAACTTCGAATAAACTCCATCCCAAATCCCAATCCATTAATACCGTTTCTGTCAAAATAAACGCTCCGTCGAAAGTAACGAAAGGCCTACTGACAACATCGAAACTTTCGGGCATCTAACTCTGTTACTCCAGTTATGTCTTAATATTAGAGTGACAGAGACGTACGTTTCAAATTTACGATATTCAATGTTCATGGTACAGTCACCATCAGATATATCGGACCAGCCACCGTGCTCAACTATCTGAACATCCGCTCTAACGCCTTGACAATAGAGGCGTGCTCAGATATTTATGAGCACCCTGGCCGCTCCGGTATATCGGCAGGCGACCGCAGGCCCTCAGCAAAGGGACTATTTATATCGGGCGCACTCCAGCCCACGTGGAACGACATCAAAGGCACCTGACGCATCACTAGCAGGAACTCCGATATTAGATCCACTACTCGACACGAATCATAATTAAACGGAGCCGAATTGTAAACAACTAAGAGGTTGATGGCTTTCATTATAAAGAGAAACATTAGGGAGATGCATCAAAGGCAATATAATTATATCACATATATGTATAGCAACTGCAAGCATCCACCCGTTACTGTACACACTAGAAAGAAACGATAATAAATTTAGATAATTATGACGGATAGACAATATAGACATAGACAGTAGGCTTGGTTGAGGAATTTTGCATCGACGTAAATATTTGGTCTGGGGAAATATTTAAATTCAAATTGATAGCAACATTGCTATTGAGTATAATGTGTATTTATGGTCTATTTTACGGAGATACTTATAAATCCTACAATAGGTAGGTACAGTCAAGTGTAAAAATAAGAATCGAAAGAATCCGCTCATAAATATGTTACGACGTTCTTATTACACAGACTTAGACTGCACTGGGACGTATTTTTGAACATTTTTGTACCTATACACTTTACATACAATTTATTTTATACATACATATTTTGTCTTTGACTGTACCTACTCAAAAAGTGGCAGCAGAAACATTGTAATTGAACTACATAAATCACTTGTAAGTATTTACTGTCATATCATAATAAATTAAAGGTTAAATTATTGTAAAGCTACATCAGGTTGCCGGGAGGTCGCTTTAATTTCAACTACATGGAGATCCAAAGGGGTGGCTATGTTCTGCATTGTACTTCTTATGGCTGCGCTGATGATGAAGTATTGTATCATTTTGTTGGACTTGCCAAAGAAATGATTGAAGACTTTAAAAACTTGCAAGCTCTGCTCTGAAACGCGGAAGAAGAGCTTACGAAACGGGCGAAGACATCCTGCGTTCATTAGTGTTTGGTAACAAAGCGCGTCGCGTGTCGCTTCCGCCGCGTTTCGACACCGCGCGCTCCGCGGACCATTAGCGCGGCACAAGTCATAAGCGATGGCGTCGAACTAAGTTCCGAAAGTGGTCCCTTCAGCCCCCAGGGGGCGCTGAAAGAATGAAGGGGCAAGGCCCGAAGACGAAAACAGGGAGCGCTGAAAATGCCTAAGGCACTGGTCTCACCCCAAGCTACTAAGCTATGAACTATCGGCTATAAGCACGAACAGAAGTTACGCACTCCCGTGTAAATAAAAGAGACACGGCGATACTCGCCCGGCGGTGATAGCTGATAGCTGGGCGAGTATCGCCGTGTGACCACCAGTGCCTAAGAGGGCGATGATCATTGCATTAAAAATAATAAAATACTCCACGACATACATGTAACGATTGATTTCATGAATTTGCCTTATTTCATAAGGGCGTTAAAATAAATTACCCAGCTTTAGCTTCATCATCATCATCATCTCAGCCACAAGCCCACAAGACGTCCACTGCTGAACATAGGCCTCCCCTCTGGACCTCTACATGTACCGGTTAGATGCGACCTGCATCCAGCGTGTCCCGGCGACCTTCATAAGGTCATCTGTCCATCTTGTGGGTGGACGTCCTACGCTTAAACTTATTAGCTTTAAATCTCGAACATCCGATTATATTACTTAAACGAAGGTCTCATCATATATAGAGTAAATACTCCTTCATCTCTGTAGGTGATAGGTACGCGTAAGTTAAAATAAGAACAACTGTGTATTGAAAATCAAATGCCGAAACTGTGGTGCGAGCGAGTAGCCAACGCGGCGGATGCTTGATATCGGAATATATATTAACTACCTTCAGTTTTATTTAGGTGCAGCGCTTGGAATTTGCTCGCTACCCACCAAAGTTTTAATAAAGCTTTATTGCTCGAAATATACACTAGATGGCGTTGCTAGTACTTAAATTTAACACTAAGAATTAATCTAGGGTACAATTTACATAAAATATATGCGTCGCCTACAATCCCACCCCCTTAGTGATGACTAGTCATCACGAGCCATCTCTGGTGCAAGTAAGGCGACGCGTGTGACGGGGCGTCGTAAAATTCCCGATCGCGTGCGGACATCCACAACGCGAATACGTCCGTCATTACCGGGGTGAGTCGCACTCACTACTCCGTGCCGCCAGGAACCACGGTCTAAGTTAGGTTCGACTAAAATTACGTAATCTCCTACCTGTAAGGAACGATTTTCGCGCGTCCACTTCTGTCGCGGAAGAAGTGTTGGCAGATATTCTTTAATCCAACGTGCCCAAAACATGTCAGTTAGACGTTGAGCTATCCGCCACTGACGTTTCAACCGGAGATCCTCATTGTCGTACTTCCCAAAAGTAGGTCCATTTGAAGACGTGCCAATCAAAAAATGATTGGGTGTCAAGGCCTCGGGGTAGTTGGGGTCTGTCGATACGTACGTTATTGGTCGGCTGTTAACGAGCCCTTCTACCTCAGCCACCAAGGTTAAGAGCGTCTCCGGACGGGGTGCGCGTTCCTTAAGTACTACTCGCAGAGCTGATTTTACCGTGCGCACCATACGCTCCCACGCTCCACCCATCTCAGGGGCGCCTGGTGGAATAAACTTCCATTCGATCCCTCGCACGAGACCATCATTGCGCAGTGCGTCACTATTTAATTCAGCGATATTACGTTTCAGTTCCAAATCGGCACCTCTCAGATTTGTCCCATTATCGCTGTATATCAAACTGGGGACTCCTCTGCGTGCTATCATCCGTCTCAAAGCCATTATGGTAGAATCAGTGGTAAGGTTTTCAGTTATCTCGATGTGTACAGCTCGAACTGTTAGACATGTAAACAGCATGCCATAGCGTTTCTGTCTACCACGACCTACCGTGACCTCCATCGGGCCGAAAAAGTCAATACCGGTGAAAGAAAACGGACGACGGTTGTGCTGCAGTCGAGCGGATGGCAGGTCACCCAGGCGCTGCGGCTGCGGTGCGGCGCGGCGATATCTGCACAGTAGACAATGGGCTGCGACTGAGCGTACAGTCGGTCGCAGTTGTAAAATCCAGTAGCGCTGTCTTAACTCGTTAACTACGAGTTCTTGGGCTCCATGCAGTGCTCGTCTGTGGTGGTACTCTACGAGCAGTCTAGTGATCTGATGTTTGCCATCGAGAATCACTGGCCTCTTCGTAGACTCTTCAATACCTACTGCTTTGTCGATACGACCTCCAACCCGCAGTAAGCCCGTATCGTCAAGATAAGGTGTCAACTGGAGTAACCGGCTATCTTTCGGTAGCGGCTTATTTTCCTTTAATAAAATAATATCTGTGAGAAAGGAATCGTATTGACATTTCTTTATTAGTAGTTCTTCTGCCGACTGTATCAGTCCGGTATCGATTTGATTACATTTACTTTGACATTTTTTAACGAAAAATAGTACCCGAGCAGTTGTCATAAGTAATCGAATCCACGACGAAAAGTTATTTTCGTTAGGTACCGGTAACGTGCTAGTACAGTCGGCTGAGGACACTACGTTAATAACCTTACGTTCACAGAGGGTCTCCTCGAGCTGCTTAGCACTCTTGAGATCCTTGGGCCACTTGCTTTCGAATTCGCGTAAGATCGCGGGCCCCTGGAACCATACGTCGTCGTACCGTAGTGGTGGCGCATCGTCGCGCGTGGCCACATCTGCTACATTTACAGCGGTGGGCACGTAGCGCCATTCCGACGTAGTGGTCAACTCGTCAATCTCACCGAGGCGGTGAGCGACGTACGGTTTGTAGTCTCTGGGGTCACTGCGAATCCATTGCAGGGCTGTGTTTGCATCGGTCCAGAAATACCTTTTATCTGGCTTAATGTCCTTGTGTCCGTTCTGTACCGTGGCGGCAAGACGTGCGGAGAGCACACAACCTTGTAGTTCCAGTCTCGGTATCGAAACCGGACGAAGTGGGGTCACTCTGCTTTTGCTAGCCACAAAGCATACATTTACAGTGCCATCGGAACGAACAAAACGCCAATACATGACAGCGGCATATGCCTTACTGCTGGCATCGCAAAACGCGTGCAGCTCGGTATTTATAATAATTGGGTCACTTACCCCATTCGTTATATCATCATAGCATGGCGTCCATGCTGCTGCGCCATCGTAGTGTCGTGGTATGCGCAGCGACGCTAGAAGTTTCAGCTCGTCGAGCCACCTTACCCAGCATGCATGCTCCTCCGGTCGGATGCGGCAATTCCAATCTACACCACTACGATGTACGTTCTGAAATATTATTTTACTTTTTATGATAAACGGCGATAAAAAACCGTGAAGGTCATAAACTGACATAATGAGACTAAGCATTTTTGCTTTCGTAGGAGCCTCAGATCCATTTAATATATCTTGTGGGACACGATTAAATGAAATTTTAAAACCAAAAGTGTCATCTGAAGGATGAAACATTAAGCCTAATGTGCGCTCAGTTGTATTCATGACTCCGTCCTTGAAATGAACAGCTGTTTGCGCGAGCGCATCGGTTGGTATATTTTCCAATACCTCCCTACTATTACTTGCCCAATTTCGTATCTCAAATCCACCGCTCTTGTGGATAAGAGTAATTTGTTCAACTAATTTCACTGCATTTTCTACACTACTAGTTGAATATAAACAATCGTCCATACGAGTATAATGACTTTTAACAATAACATTTACCGCCTCCGGATATAAGTGTCTGGAACATTGCGTAATCTCTATAGGTTCAAGAATTTTCTCCCAGTGAGTACTAAAAAACTGCTTGTGCAGACTCTGGTGATGCCGATTATTGATTATGCGGACGTGTGCTTAACTAATGTCTCGCAGGAGCACCTCAGCAAACTCGACCGTCTCGTAAACAATGGCATACGTTTTATCTTTGGCCTGCGCAAATACGACCATGTTTCTTATTTTCGCCGTCAGCTTAACTGGCTCTCCATCCGTCGTCGCAGGTCACTTCGTATATTATGTACCTTATTTTCTATCTTGTACGAGCCTTCTGCTCCAGAATACCTTAAACGTAAATTTACTTTTGTCGCCCCCCGTCCCGGCTGTGAACTGCGTTCCGCCCGCTCGCTGAAACTTTCTCTTCTTTCTCACCGTACTAGGTTCATGTCCAATTCTTTTGCCGTTCAGGGTCGCGTTTTATAAAGTTACAATTTACAATTTCGCTGTTTGCCTCTCTTTCTAGCCAATATGTGCGTGCGTTAGAGAGGCAAACAGCGAAATTGTAAATTGTAACTTTATAAAACGCGACCCAGGCCATCCGTCTTTGGAATTCGCTTCCCCTCTCCATACGAAAAGCTCCAAGCAAACTTGTTTTTAAAAGAATGCTTCACAAACATTTTCTTGCGGAAGAATTTGCATAGCATTGTCCATCAAATCATTATGTATTGTATTAATATGTATTAGTTTATATGTTTTATGTTATATAAGTAATAGTATGTAACCGTATTTTTATTAATGTGAATATATATCAATATGACTTTAAAAATGTTTATCAGTTAAATTCTTTCTTCAGCACCAACTTTTGTTTTATCTCTGTTTAACCCAATGGTTGACTGGTAGAGAATGCTTTTTAGCATTAAGTCCGCCATTTGTACATTTTTCTTTGTTTGTGCAATAAAGTTTAAATAAATAAATAAATAAATAAGTCATCGTACTTAGAGGCATTTTTATTTTTAATAAATTGTGCTATAAACGGACTGCAAGTTGCCCCAAACAATAGACTTTGCATGACACATATTTTTACAGGTGCGCTCGGAGATTCCTGCCATAAAAAACGTAACACATGTTGATCTTCCGGCCTTATTTTCACCCTTAAAAACATGTCCTTAATATCCCCAACTATAACTATTTTTTTTCACGAAACCTGAGCATAATTCCCATAAGTGAGTTATATAAGTCAGGTCCCGTTAACAAATAACTATTTAAACAAATCCCATTTACTTTTGCAGCACAATCATAAACAAGTCTCAACTTACCGGGTTTGTTGGGATTTTGAACTCCGAAGTGCGGGAGATACCATACGTGGTGCGCCGAGAGTTCATTTTCCTTGAGCTCGCGCGCATAACCAGCGGCAAACAGTTTGTTTACCTCACTTCGGTAGCAATCTGCGTACGCGCCATCTTTGGCAAACTTGCGCATTAGAGACTGTAGTCGCGTAAAGGCGGCTTCTCTTGTATCGGGCATGGTGAATACGTCCTTTTTGAACGGCAGGCCAACCTCCCATTGATTCCCGATGAGGCGCGCTGAATCCTCCAATATCTGCAACGCTCTTAAATGATCGCTATTTTCACGGCGTAAAGTTGAAATTCCTATGGAATCTAGGGAAAACGAATTGCGAATTAAATCATTTAATTCGGTAATATTCTCACCGTCGGTGTGACTGAGATGGAACACATTAGCAGAGAGTGAGCGCGACCACAACGTCCATGAATTGACCAACCTAACTTGCACAGAGATCCATAGGGCTCGGTTTCACTACCATGAATTATGTCAATCGGAGCGATTAAGAAATAATTGTCTTCCCCAATGAGAATGCGAGGTATAACACTACTTTTACACACATAATCCTTAATATGAGATAAGTGTTGACAATTCAGACTGTTAATTACAGACAAATCTTGTTGTGGTAAATTTAACTTCGACACTTTCCGTAACTTAATGTCATATCATAACTATTGTTATTGTTTTGTCCACTTATCTGAACGGTAACGGTCGGCACCTCTGACTGAAACACTTCTAAACCAAACGCGTCGGTGAACTTTATAGCGCGCGATTGTTCACATTTGAGTCCTAGCTCGGTTACTAGCTGAGAGTCTATCATTGACACTGAAGCGGCATCGTCTAAAAGGGCGTAAGTACTTACAGTTCCCCTAGGTCCACGTAATTTCACAGGCACTACTTTTAACATGACGTTATCCATAGAAGAAAGTTTATCACAATCCGATGTAACATGGGCCACGGTGTCGGGAGCCGAGGGCGCCGGCGATGCGGCCGGCGGTTGAGCGTGCACGGGGGCCGGCTCGGGCGGCGGGTCGACGACCGCGTCAGCTGATTGTGATGACGTAGGCTTCTTCCAGTGTAGCAGCTTGTGGTGTGCGAGTCCACAACCATCTATGTCGCACACGGGCGCGGGGCATGCGTTTCTATCGTGTCGTGACGTCAGACAACAATAGCATAGTCTTTGAGATTTGATGAACTTCCATCGATCACGACGCATGGCACGTTTGAAGACACGGCACTCTGGCAGAGGGTGAAATATCTTCGAACAAAATTTGCATTTTTTTTCTTCCATGACAGCGTTAGTTGTCAATATAGGCCGATTAGTACGAACTTTATTTTCGGTCGAATATTTCGTTGTAGTTTTCGATTCATTCGGCTTCACATTTTCACGGACGTCTGCCAAACCAACTAGTGATAACATTTGCGCTTCTTGCTTTAGAAATTCAGCGATAAGAGTTAACTTAGGCTGATCTTCATCTAACCTCTTGTATGCGTAATCGGTCCATTTACCGACTAATGTACTCGGAAGCTTGCTAAGGACGGTTGATGCTATCTCCGGGCTGCGCAGATAATCCGGCTTATTCAGTGCACTAATTGTTGCGACACAATTATTTACCTTGATTGAAAATTCAATTAGATCATGATGGTATGATGTGGGCAATGAAGGTAGCATCTTCAGCTGCGTCGTAAGGTTCATGATGATGACATCCGATCGGCCAAACCTCAATTCGAGAGCTTCCATTACCGTGGCAGGCGGAGTGTTACCGATCAGCAGAGCGGTGACCGTGTCCTTGGCGTCGCCTCGCAATGCTTTGCGTAGTCTCTCCAGGTTCTCCGACTCACTAAACTCACAGACTCGAGTGGATTCCGTGTAAGCCTTCTTAAAGTGCAACCATTCGATGCTGTCACCGCTGAAAACAGGTAAGTCTCGTGGCGTAGACAGGCGACTCAGTAATCGATCTTCGCGCTTGGCTGACGAAGTTTTCATAATGTCCTTCAGAGTAAGCGCTAGTTCTCGAATGCTATCGTTAGGGACATAGGGTTGGACTATAGGTAAGTTGACGTTTGCTGGCAGGGTTTGTTGCTGAAAGGGAGCCTCTGGTTGCGGTATGTATGTAGGCTCGTCATGACCTTGACTTAACCATTGTTCAACGTTAGACCGCGCTCTGTTGCTAAGGGCACCTCCGCTTCCTTCACTACCCCGTTCACTTTCCTTCTGTGATTGCTCTGCGTCAACTTGTGCTAGATCAGCTTCCAGCTTTTTATCAATAAGCGCCAGCTCAATCTGGGCCTTAGCTTGAGCGGCTTCGTACTCCAATTGCTTACGTCTCGCAATCGATGATGACGTAGATAGCTTCGACTTGGCTGATGAAATCGAGCCACGTATCGAACCTCGTATACTTTTTGGTGTTTCCATTTTCACTTTGTCCAAATCCTTCGGCTGTTTAAATGCACTATCGGTGCCGAGGTCTGGTTTGTTGACTATAGGTGCCGCGGGCGCGTTGCTCGAAGTACTCGCCATTTGCAATTTCGTGCGCTCGAGTTCACGATGTTGTTTTCGAGTTTTAACTTGCGATGGTGTTCTGTACATCACTTCTAGTACAGATCCGGTTCGAAGGACCACTTTATTGTAGGTGATAGGTACGCGTAAGTTAAAATAAGAACAACTGTGTATTGAAAATCAAATGCCGAAACTGTGGTGCGAGCGAGTAGCCAACGCGGCGGATGCTTGATATCGGAATATATATTAACTACCTTCAGTTTTATTTAGGTGCAGCGCTTGGAATTTGCTCGCTACCCACCAAAGTTTTAATAAAGCTTTATTGCTCGAAATATACACTAGATGGCGTTGCTAGTACTTAAATTTAACACTAAGAATTAATCTAGGGTACAATTTACATAAAATATATGCGTCGCCTACAATCTCATTCCTCTCTGCTAGCTAGGTTTAAGTAAAGAACCAAAAAACTTCTAACTACTATGTAGCCTTGATTACCCGTTCACAACTCAGATTAAGGTAGAGCGGTTTATTTGGAGCGCGAACTTGTAAAAGTGCTCCAGGGTAGCCTACTGTCGTAAAGAGTTCAGAGGGCTACCACGATCTACTAATACGATTCAAATTAGGACCAGGATGCTTAGACAAGTTGCCAATCGCTAGCGCTTAATCGTCAATCGTAACTATCGTAAGCGAAAGGCAGCTAACTGTCTTTGTCGCACTAATATGAAGCAGCGACAGAGAGGGAAAACTACGATACGCTACTAAGCGCTAGCGATTGGCAACTTGGCTATTTGGCTAAGCATCCTGATCGGAATCGCTACAAGCCAGTTCCATAGAATAACTGTCACAAACTGACAGTCATGAGGTGAGGTTTATTACATGGGTCCTATCGTATAACATAAACGACTCAGTCAAGGGTTACTAGAGGACAATACACTAGAAAACACTCGTGTGCCCATAATGTTCTCAATTTTGTCATATTTAGCTAATCGCTTATCGCCCATGGCTTATCGCAAAGGTGTTAAAAATGTCCCGAGAGTCTCGACGTTTCACAACACCACCCCGGCTACGTCGCGTCGGATTGAGAAATGCATCGTTCGATGGACAACTAAATCCGGCGGCTGGGAAAAGGCAGTAAGTGACTGGGTTTAGTTTGGCACTTGTGTTCATTTTTACTTTACTAATTACTGTTCATCTTTACTAATCGGATACAACATTGCCATTGCATTGAAAGGTTTTGAAATTCTTAGTCATTTTATTAAAATGTCACTGTACCTATATATTACTTAAATGTACCCAGGTACTTTTAAGATAACGGACGCCAATGCTCGAACTTTTTCGCAATTCTAATGCGTACTTAAAGTTACACTTCACTCCAACATAAAGAGGTAACAAATACGATACCATAGAGCTCACTCATTAGAATTACAAGCGTAAAACTTTAATTATCGAAAGATTTTCTTAATATCTTTAATATTCTTAATATTTTGAACGCCAAAAACTTTTAAAGGTGTCGTCAGTCGTGTGCTGTCTATCATCTCTACCCCGCCGGCACAACAAAGGAGCCATGACGGACCCGGTCAAACAAATTCTCCCGTTGACAGGATAAGGTTGTTATTTCAATTTCATCAGACTTTTCTTTAAAAAATATAAATTGATTAGAACGTGTATAGGTACCTAGCTACGAAATAGTCCTACGAATTTACCTGCGCCAGTGTCGGCTCATTTTTCTCTATCTTCACACGTCTGTAACAAAACTGAAATCATTTTATTGTTCAAGAATATGTATCTACTTAATGTAAGTGGTATCACCCACGGCCACATAAAGGAACTTACAAGATACTTCGCGCCTCGGCTAAACGTTGACTTGATTTGACCGCCATGTCGATGGAATCTCGCAGAGTACTGCAACTTGGTCTAAAAATAGAAACCGTTAAAAAAAAACTACTTGCAGCTATAAAATCAAAAAGGCATGATGTAAAGCCTAACAACTTTCTATTTGACCCTGACACAGTGTCGCTACAAACAGTTTACCTATGGCAATAATGTGATGTCATGTCAGTAACCAATTGCAAAACATTTTCCAATGGAATACTATTCAATCCTTCGTCCTTTCTTTGGTTTAAAGATTTTATTGTATTTAAGACGATTTTTCTTGCTTCTATTGGTATCTTTTTCGGCATTTTTATGATGAAATCGTTTAAGTCGCGATATATTTTATTATTGTTTACATCGGTGACATTCGATGACATTCAACGCCTGGCCTACACCGCGAAAATCGAAATTCGTAAATTTCGAGGATGTTTCTCTGTCACTCAAACGAAGGCGTCATTAGAGTGAGAGAGACAAATCCTCGAAATTTACGAATTTCGATTTTTGCGGTAGGGCCGCTGATGTCAAACAGTAATCATTGCCAGTAAAATAAATTAGTGTCACTGAAAATCCGCAACATGGCGAGGGTCAAATAGTAAGTTGTTAGGCTTTATATATAAAAAATATGAACGTTGGTAGGAGCAAAGTTTTATACTCTTAGGTAGATATCGCCATTAATGTTTTAAATGCGATGGTTCAGCTGTCGAATGGGAACAATCAGTAAACATTGATGTCTGCTATAACTTTTAACTTTAATTTAGAAACCGGTTACACCTTAAATAACTTATAACTTACTCTGGGTTCTCGTTGTCCAAATTGAATGTCACGCTTTGGCTCCTGTCAGTCCTTTCAGGTCGCTGCACTTGTCGGTCCATCTTATGTCGCCCACCTCTCTCCCCGGCGTCCGCGCCGGCGTCAGGGAGACAGCAGTAGTCGCATTTACTCATTTTCCAAGGCTTTAATATGCTGGGTTTCTTTGTAAGATTCTGTAAATGTATATCTAAACCTGTGTTAATGGTTGAAAACCCGCTTTCTCTATCTATTTGTGTATTTAAAGGGGTCTCATTATAGTTAGTGGAACTAAGTCGATTCTGTCTGGTAATCCATATGCTCGTATGATCATGTTGGTCATTACTTTTCCCCATGAAAGTCTGTCGTAACGCTTCGAGTCCCTTTAAGATCCCCTCCGGCGTGATGAACCATCGACTCTTGTTCACCTCAGGTTGTGAGTCACACGGTCTGGTTTCGTTGAGAGGACAGCAACTGACGTTCTCTTCGCCCGGTCCGTTCGAATCCTGATTCGATTGCATGTCCCCCAGGTGCGTGTGAGCTGTAATGGATACGTCACGCGTTTCTACCACTTCGCAAGTACATATGCACAGGCATTCTTCTGAACTTTGTACTATATCTTTACATGGACATACGCAATGACATCGTGAATTTTGTTTCTCGGCGTTTCCTGATGTGCTCGAGGCACATTTTAATAAAGATTCCGCATTGGTGTGTTGGAATTGAATTTCTGACCCAGAAGACTGGTTGCTGGCTTTCATATCTTTAGGATAACATTCGCATATACATTCTTCCGAACTAATGTCCCCTCTGATTTCAGTTGAGGTCACGATTGGGAGATTCTCTTTGCAAGTACATTTGCAATTCCATCGCTCTGTGCTTACATTATCGGTTTCTAATGTACTATCTTTATGTGGATGCTGCTTCACGCTAGCTTCTATTATATAGCTATTAGCATGAGCTACCTCACTAGAATTTTTACTTTGATAATTTTTAAATGAACTATATTCCGGTTCTTGATGAATACTTTCCTTTGTTGAGTTGCGAGTGCTTTTGTCGTCTAGTTTTGCATCCCTGGAGCAAGACGTAGGTATTAGATACCTAGTTGGGTATCGTGCACCTTCAATAGAAACATGTCGTTTGAGTAGATTTTCGTCAACAGTCGTTGTATTGCTTGCGGAGGCTACATTTTCACGGTTAGAGTCAGATTGTAGGTTTTGATTCTCATTCATACATTTTTGATTTTGAGGATGTAAAGTTTCAATAATATTTGAAGTAGAATTTGGAATAAAAAGGGTACCTGGACAACGATTCCTTTGGTTTGTTACGTTAGCAAATTGTTTACATTCACATTCCAGATCTGCACTTTGATTCGGATTATGAGTGACGTTATCCTGAAGAGTTCCACATATTTTACTAGGACTATTGTCTGGTTCATTACTTATACTTTTATTCAGAAGGCAATTACCTACATTAAGATGATCATTTCCATTTTTATGGGTATTATTAGATTCTAGTGTTATATTTCCGGTTTGATTTAGAAAACTTTGTGTGCGGTCCGGAGTGTCCAGCTTCAATGTGGTTTGATCGTGCACATCGATGGCGTCCGGAGGGTCGCGGGCGGCGAGAGGCGTCTGCGGACTGCACTCGCAAAGCACTGGCCGCGTCTTAGCTTTTTCTAAAGCGGACATCTGCTGACTGCAATAACACTGTAATGGCGGTTCATTGGCTTCGTCTAAGTCGGACAGCTGTTGGTCGCATATAGCGGTGCCCGACACCTGTTGGTCGCAGACGGCCGTGACAGACGTCTGATGACCGCACTCGTACTGTACTGACTCTACACTTTCTTCTTCGAAATCATCGTCGGATACTGTTATAACAGATTGCACCTGAAAAAATTATTAATTATTATGCAATTTTTTTTTATTTTGAAATTATGATGTTTTTCTCATCGAAAACAGTAAGGTAAATGTAGGAGTGGATGACACTGTACCAATGAATGACTTTTTTGCAGTTTAATTTAAATATTAAGAAAACTGTTGTTAATATGACCCAAATACAGTATCCAGACCACTAGTAGTGCAATCTGTGATTGTTGTTTTAAATCCCTTATCGATATCTTGAATATTTTTTAAAATTTATAGACGGTTCATACGAACAGGTACAGGTGCTTCGAGTTGGTTGTGCGTCGGTGTTCTTAGTGAATCTGCTAAGGCATTGCATTGTAAAAGTGAACATATAAGCCTGGATTTAACTAATTTTTGGATAGTGTTGACTAAAACTATTACATTTTAAAAGGATCTATTGATATTGTGTACTTTAAATGCATTATTTTATTAGTTTAGTATTTTAGACGCATGTCATATACTGGAACAAAATTATAGCGTTTATTAGTGGATGACAGCCATGTCATTCACTCACTCAAATAGTAATTTTATGTATCTTAATTTGAATCGTATTTTATAGATATACAACGCATATTTTAGTTATTCTAAAAAGCACAAGTTTCTATGGGTCATGTGAGTAGTGTCTAACATGGGTGTCATATACTGTTTTTCTATGGAGATCGAGTGGATGACAGTATGTAGTGATATGTCATTCGTTGGGTCATAACTATGTGTCATCCATTGGTTACAGGTATTTTTAATGAAAACATATCCCTAAAATTACCAAAATATACCCATAACGACATTGACGACGTGAAAAAAAGGTCAAGCTTGCACTGAATGTAAATAAACATAATTTGATTCGGCAAGCGACACTACAGCTGGCACTTGCCTCATTTTTCTTAAAATTAAGTGAAAACCAACAAAAGTTTATTTTACAAAAAATAGGTAAGAAGAAAACTAAAAACGAATCAGAATATGAGAAATGGCAAGAATCGAGAGTGAGGACAAACGATGTGAAGAAATAAACATATTTTAGTAGTTACTGTGTGTAAAAAAAATAGTTTTAATAGGGAATTTAAAGTTTTGTTCAACATTTGATAAATTATCTACCTCGTTTTAGTTAGTTTTCCCTTTATAAGTTTACCAGTAGCATAAACGTACCTGCAGTTAAGATAATTAATTGTAAAACGTGATGCAATCCCATGTCATTAACTGGGACACCAATCCTATTTTTCCATAGTCATACTTTGGGACATTCAATATTTTGTCAGTCATTCACTGGTACAATTTGAGACGTCACGGAAAAGTGAATTTATAGAGTAATAGTATTAGTTATTTACAATTTATTATTCTAAAAACATAAAGGAGGAACCAGTCTATAAATTTGTTTACACATTTAGTCTATATCTTTGACAATTACGTAGTTTTTTGGAAAAATGCATAAAATCGCTCCTTACAGTGTCATCCACTGGTACATTTACCTTAATGTATGCAATTATGATTTCCTCTAACGTATCTACAATTAAATCTGTAATTAATCATAAACATGATTATACAAATCTGTCTGAACAAATTAGAGGATTTTATCAGTTTTCAGAACTTTGAAGAATAATTTCTACCAAAAGGATGAAGATAGAACGCTAAAAAAATTACGTGACTGTTATTTTATACTACTGTGTAACATATACAAACATTATTCAATCGGAGAAGGACAGTTCGGTACGTTCCCTCGAATGTTAACTTTTGACGTAAGTTATAAATGGTTACCAGAGGTGGTATAATGGATATTTGCGTGTCGTCGGGCAGCTCGCCGCTGCGGTCCGGCGTCGACGTCGCGCGCGCGGCGCCCGCGCAGCCGCACACACGACGCTGGAACAAAGTTACAGACGCTGTCGCTGTTGCTTGGCGGCTTCACTTTTCTTTTAAGATGAGGCGAATGATAACAGCGAGAACCGCTTAGGAAGCCAAATTTTCAGGCAAATAAGTATTCAAGTATAAAAGTTACAGTTATCCAAAAAAGCGTTTGTGTAGCGACTGGTTATTTTTACTATACTTAGCTTATTTTTGTTAGTCTTGAAAATAAACATTGGTCCAAACATTTTGAGTAAAATATCTATAACTTAAATAAACGAATTTACTGACCTGTGCAGGAAAATAAAAAAGTTAAAAAAACACCAATGATGCTCATAATCATATATCCACCAGACCGAACAAACTAGTTAGACTTCCGAGACAGCACGGGGGTATCCTCAAAGGGGCGAAAGTCCCCGCTGGAGTCGAGCTGGTCGGGCGAGGGCGACAGCGGAGGCGGCGGCGGGAGCGGCAGCGGCGGCGACGGCGACGGCGACATGGGGGCTCGGCGGCGGCGCGGCTGGCGCACGCACATGGCGGGCAGCGACGCGCGCGGCTCCGGCGCGCTCAGGTGGTCGCCGCTCGCCACCGAGCTCAACGGGTACTCTTCTTTCTTTTTTAGCTGTGAAAGATAATTCCTATGAGATAATAAGTGGAGATCCGTGATGATAAGATGACGCATTTTTTTTACACTTGTGAAATATGCTACCAAACTTTTTTTGATTCCATGTTCGACGTATTTACTTACAGCTTTCCTTCATTTTATGACATTCAGAATTGGTAAACTCTATAGACCCAGCAGTACATTCCTCAAGATTTCCTAAGCCATCCATTCTCTGATATAATCCTATGACGAACTATTCGTTAAAACTTTTCAGTTTAAATATATATCTATCCAGTCAAGCCCTCATGACCTTCCCCATCATTCCAAATGCATAGGCAATATCCGCGAACGAAGGCACAAAGAGCATCCTACCTGCGCCGTAAAATCATGATGCTACAGTCGAAGACAAAATAAGGGGTATACAAAAACGTTCAAAAATATGTCCCAGTGCACTCTAATTCTGTGTAATAAGAACGTCGTAACATATTTATGAACGGATTCTTTCGATACTTATTTTTGCACTTGACTGTACACAGACTCATATTGAGACTCGACGCTCCACGTCTACGGACAAGACGAGTGATTGAAGGCATGTCAGGCCCAACCTGCGCCTTGGCCTGCCGCAGCTGGCGCACCATCTGCTTGACGATGATGCTACACACTCTTATTGACGCTCGTCGCGCCGCTTCACGTCTACAGACAAGTCGAGACACGCCTACCTGCGCCTTGGCCTGCCGCAGCTGGCACACCATCTGCTTGACGATGATGCTACAGACTCGTTGACGCTCGTCGCGACGCTTCACGTCTACAGACAAGTCGAGACACGCCTACCTGCGCCTTGGCCTGCCGCAGCTGGCGCACCATCTGCTTGACGATGATGCTACAGACTCGTATTGACGCTTCACGTCTACAGACAAGTCGAGACACGCCTACCTGCGCCTTGGCCTGCCGCAGCTGGCGAACCATCTGCTTGACGATGATGCTACACACTCGTATTGGCGCTCGTCGCGCCGCTTCACGTCTACAGACAAGTCGAGACACGCCTACCTGCGCCTTGGCCTGCCGCAGCTAGCGCACCATCTGCTTGACGATGATGCTACACACTCATATTGACACTCGTCGCGACGCTTCACGCCTATAGACAAGTCGAGACACGCCTACCTGCGCCTTGGCCTGCCGCAGCTGGCGCGCCATCTGCTTGACGATGACGTTACACACTCGTATTGACGCTCGTCGCGACGCTTCACGTCTACAGACAAGTCGAGACACGCCTACCTGCGCCTTGGCCTGCCGCAGCTAGCGCACCATCTGCTTGACGATGATGCTACAGACTCGTATTGACGCTCGTCGCGACGCTTCCCGTTTACAGACAAGTCGAGGGCCTACCTGCGCCTTGGCCTGCCTCAGCTGGCGCACCATCTGCTTGACGATGATGCTACAGACTCGTTGACGCTCGTCGCGACGCTTCACATCTACAGACAAGTCAAGACACGCCTACCTGCGCCTTGGCCTGCCGCAACTGGCGCACCATCTGCTTGACGATGATGCTACAGACTCGTATTGGGGCTCGTCGCGACGCTCCACGTCTACAGACAAGTCGAGACACGCCTACCTGCGCCTTGGCCTGCCGCAGCTGGCGCGCCATCTGCTTGACGATGATGCTACAGACTCGTATTGACGCTCGTCGCGACGCTTCTCGTCTACAGACAAGTCGAGACACGCCTACCTGCGCCTTGGCCTGCTGCAGCTGGCGCACCATCTGCTTGACGATGATGCTACAGACTCGTATTGGCGCTCGTCGCGACGCTTCACGTCTACAGATAAGTCGAGACACGCCTACCTGCGCCTTGGCCTGCCGCTGATGGCGCAGCATCTGCTTGACGATGATGCTACAGACTCGTATTGACGCTCGTCGCGACGCTTCACGTCTACAGACAAGTCGAGACACGCCTACCTGCGCCTTGGCCTGCCGCAACTGGCGCACCATCTGCTTGACGATGATGCTACAGACTCGTATTGGCGCTCGTCGCGACGCTTCACGTCTACAGACAAGTCGAGGGCCTACCTGCGCCTTGGCCTGCCGCAGCTGGCGCACCATCTGCTTGACGATGATGCTACAGACTCGTATTGACACTCGTCGCGACGCTTCACGTCTACAGACAAGTCGAGACACGTCTACC
>JALPQI010007140.1:0-52804 GCA_025490895.1 Thaumatotibia leucotreta | reverse complement strand
TATCTAACCTATCTACACTATCGTGAGACATCATGCCTATGAATATAATTAAACGGTTAAACCCACGTCACTACGCGTAACTACGCGTACTAGGTCTCCATCATCAAGCACTAAGAAAGTACTAAAAGAAAGTTTGATTTAGAAATGATTAGAAAATTTTATAGACTTATGAGCTCTTGGCACTTCTTCTATAAGGCACCGCAAGTATCGATGATGCTTAGGAATGCTGAGAATTTTTAGGTTGATTCAGACAGTAGGTAATCACGACAAGTGATAATATTTTATTTGGATATTTAATAAAATTCAACAGTTTAGATAGTTGTTGCTATAGTGCAACAAAATATACCTAAAATGAATTATTATTTAATTGCAAACGAATGTGATGATAAAACATCGAAATCTTATCTATGCAAAAGAGATAACAAAATATTTCTAATCATTCTGATTTGGGATTTCCAATACAAACTATTATCGATTAATATGATTTTATCTACTAATCTGTGAGAGGGAAAGCCATTTGAGTTTCGAGTATCGTAAACCCTAAACTTGGCAGCATTAAAAAAAAAATGCGCGTTTTAGCCTCCTCGCCACCTGTGTAGAGCGAAAAATTCTGTCTTTAAAAAAAATACAAAAAGTGGGTCAAAAAGTATGTATCTTTAAAGATACACTGCCAAGTTAAGGGTTAAGAATTGTGTTCATGATTATGCGACATTATTAACTTATGATTATGACAAAACTTTTTTCAGCACAAGAAGTCAAGGCACATGAGACGATGTGGAAAGAACTAAACGGGAAAACGTTGAATGCTGTTCCAAGTTCCAACCTGGCATCGCCGAGCAGCACTATCTAGCTAAAACATGCACCTCAAATTTACGAGTATTTCCATGAGAGTATTCACGGTGACATAATTATCAAAATAGAGAATGCTCTCTGAAGCCGAATAAATTAGGCCTATGGTGGTTGGGTTTTATCCGGATCGCTATTACGTTTTATTGCCATATAACACGAAACATTATAAAAAATCAAGCCTCATAGGCCCGCAAATGAAAATCACAGCGATGCAAAACTAAGCTGGAACTATAAAGTAATTAATTATTATATTTTAATTAAATGCATGTGTGGAAATTATTTTTTAATAAAAATATATATTCACTTGGCCCAGTTGAATATAAAAGTAAATACGTGTTATAACTACAACGTACCTATATCCTGTCAACTCAAGTCGTCATAATTATGACTATGTAGTCCATCGTATATGCGGATTTTTGTCGAGACTCACTAAGAAGCCTGGTTTTAAGTATTTGACTGTTGTCAGACCACGTAACCTAGATAAGAGACCTACCGTTTTTAAACGATTTTCTTTCATAAAGATGTATTCCTTCACCAATAATCGACTAGAGTTTGTTTGGAATGTGAAGGTGCGTGAGATATATGGGCGTGCCTTGCTAGCAGACGCCTTCACATTTCGCACATTCTCTAGGTATATTTTTAAGAATATCGTACGAGTGTTTAAAAAAATCATTGGCACAAGCCGAGATCTAAAGATTTAAGTACACAGTTTTGCTGACAGGTCCGAGGTCACCTGGTTTTTTTTCTCGAATATCTACGGGACAGAATTATACACCGTGCTTTTATTGATTTCCGTTAAATTAAAGTAATTATTAAAAAAATAGTTTTATGACTGAACAAGTATAATGTTACATATTTTAACATGTGCCGTCAGTCACCTGAGATCTTATTCTTAAGGTTCTTTCACACTTGCCATTTCAATTATTACGTATGAAAACGAAATACAATTTTATTTTTATGAAATTACCTAAGGCCGATATACCCAGTATAATGTCTGTTATGGACATATGTTTTTTTTAGTATCAATCTTTAGCACTCGGAATCAATTCATGTCAATTCTCGGCAGTAAATATACAAAGGTAAATGTATACTTTTATGAACCTGCCTTATATTGAGTAATTATTCGGATTTATTTCTCGCAAATAAAGAGGAAAAGAAAATGAAATACTATCTAAAAAATAGTTTTTCGCTATAAATATTAACTACTCTAAACTAACAATTTTGAACAGAAAATGATTGAATATTTAAAGAGTTCGGCGCAGTACCTATTATGATAGCGATTAAAATATTTTCATGCCCGGTTGGTATTTTAATCACAAAATGCCTATCTGGGATATTTTGCTCTTCGACAGCCATAGGTTCAAAGGATGTTTGGCAGAGATTGGAAGCCCGTTCAATAACAATTAAGGATGGTATTTCATCGATCTGCAAAATATTTGAAATTTGTGTACAAAATATGTATGTTTTTGGTAACTTTTGGTAAATAAAAATGATTTATCGGTCAGCAACTTAAGATCAGCAGGAATTTATCCACAATACATAGGTATTATATAAACTGATCGGGCTAAGTTGATTTGGTTAGCAAAATTTTGTTTGAGCGACACTAAGCGATAAGTAACACTTTGTTAATCTTGTATGTACATAATGTTTCCAATAGTGCTTTTTTCTTCTCTATTGACCGCACGGAAGACAAGCGCTGGCCGGCATCATGCCGAGTATTATTTGGTGCCCCGGCTTTCTTCGATTCGTTTTATTTTTTTGCTCGGTCATGAATTTGAATTGAAACAGTAATTTTATAGTTGCTAAGGGTATTATGTCGTTTAATATTACTATTTTATTAATCGGCAAACAGATTAGCTGAAAGATCAGGATGCTTAGCCAAGTTACCAATCGCTAACGCTTAGTAGTGTATCGTAGTTTTCCCTTTATGCCTGCCACTCTTTCATATTAGTGCGACAAAGATAGTTAACTGTCTTTCGTTTACGATTGACGATTAAGCGTTAGCGATTGGCAACTTGTCTAATCACTCAGTTGACAAACAAATATCAGTCCTAGTTGCAGTTTATTTCTGTTGGAGGCACAGTTCTAACTTATTCATTTTACATAGGGTATGCTATTGCGCATATTCAGGATTATCGAGACACCCCACTACTATATAAACTCAAATATCACGCATATTTCCCTTCAATAAATATATAAAAAAAATAACTAATGCATTAGAAAAATCAATCAATGTACATTTTACAATCTGTGTTATTAATGAGCTTTAATAAAATACAAGAAAACTAACTATCTACATTGAAGCACGTTAATAGTTTGAAAAACTTGCGGATAATGTTATTAGTTTGTATTTTTCCTACGATTGGTCAGCGGTTCTCCGCCGAGGCCGAGGGTCTCTCCCGGAATGAAGTCACTCAGGCGAGGCTCTATTGCGGGATTCGGTAACGAGGTTTACACAATGATGCACTCAAAGGCTTTTATCATTTATTATTAAAATACTGTTCAGATACTAGAATATAATAAAAATGTGAAATTTGTGTCATTAGGAAACGCATTACCATGAGGATACAATATACTATCATTATACAAAAGACTTGCTAAAGCATCATAAGCATCATCAAATTTATGATGAAAATTTAATGATTACCTACTGCTACTAAACTATTTCAATAAAATTATCACAGATTGATTTTGAAACAAAAAATTGATACAATTTTAAGAGACATCAATCTATAACACGCTAAATAAAATAAAATAAATAAAAAATAAATAAAAAGAAATTTATTCACTTACACAAACATACATAAGTAAATAAACATAGGTACTAACAAAAATACATGTTTGTGCAGCAAAATGGATTAGGACTCAGCGAGGCCGCTGGTTTTCAGTCCCCAACCATAAACTTAAAACTAACAATAACACTATCCTAACTTAGGAGCTAAAGAGTTCGCTGCCAACACGATTCAAATCAAGTTTTTGTGTAACAAATTAAATGGGCTTGATAGTGCTGAAATAAAGTTATAAAATAATTTCAATAATTTTTGTCGTAAGGGCATAATATTACAAGTTACGGGTAACTCAACAAAGCTAACATGTACAAATGTTGTATTTAATACCTGACCACTATCACGAGGGTTTCTTGGGTACCTTTACAGGTGACCAGTTACAAGATAACTTTTGTTGTGGTGACAAGCGACAAATTAAACTGCAGGAATTTACTGGATTTTTAATCAAAACTAACCTTAAAATTAAATTAGTTTTTTTTTAAAGAATTCTTATTGCTCCGTTTCAATCACGAAGTTACTGCGATTTGCTGCAAACAAATGAATTTCAAAAGTCCATGTTCCTTGAATGTCACAATCTCACAAAAGAAAAGTTTTAAAATGCCATAAATATTAAACATAATTAAGATTACAAGTAGGTACAGCCCAAAATATAAAACCCAAAATGTCTTAGTTTCATAAATATCAAAATCCACAAAAGTCGAAAGATCGAACAGACGCTGTATCCCATAATGTCTAAAAATGTTACCAGACAACAAAAAAATAGCTTTATTTTATTTTATTTTGAAATTTATAACTAACTTTAGGTATTTATACAGAAACAATTAATAAACTAGCGCCTAAAATATACTTACGAAAAAAAGGACTAAACTGTCAATAAACATTCTGCCCCCTGTGGCCTATTTCACCATAATTACAAGTGTAACAATTGTAAAATATCACTATTACTGACGTCATAGACCTACTAGGTAGGCTACGGCTACCGCATACTATCGGACGGTCCATGTGCTTGTTTGCCACCAACATAAAATTATTACTGATGACTTTATTAAATCGTTAATAAACTACTATTTATTTTCCGAAATCCGTGACAATTATCGCAAGGTTTAGTACAATTCTCATTCAATCTTGACATGAGGTTCGGCATATGTCGGAATTTCGCTACAATTGTCATGTTTTTGTGACAATTGTAATTTTGCTTCACAAAAAAGTAGTTAATTACTGCTGATTTATTAAAGTTCCTGCACTACATTTACGTTGGTGGCAAACAAACGCACGGCCCTTTCGATGGTAAACGGTAACTGTAGCCTATAGACGCCCCCGATTGGAGAAACAGTAAATTTACAATTTTAGGACTTGTCAGTGTGGTGAAATTGGGGCCAGATCACTGTCAATCGGTAGCGTGCCCCTGAAGGCTAGCAGCGTTGTCAAGTCGGATGGCAATGCTGATCCGCTGTGCTAAATATGATCCAGCCTTCTGGTCTCGCGTCAGATCGTACAGTGTGTGCATCACTTCTTTAAATACCATGTGAACGCTATTCCTTCAGGATCCTAAAGTCTCCATTGCAAACGACTCAAATACGCAACCATTGTTTATGTTTGCATACTTGCGCCGCTTAAGGAGCTCTGCCGAATTAGCAGCTGAGCCAACCTTTGTTGAAGTGCCACGGAGATGAGACAGCGCTAGGGTATCGACACAGGTCGCGTCCCAAACCCGCAGCTGTCCCATCTTTCATGGCATGAAGGTAGAGACCCTACGGAAAGACCTAGTATGGTAAGAGTACCATCAGTAGACGAGGCTTATTAATTTTAACACAGCCGGCGCCCCCGCACTGGCTAAAATTCAGACCACAGATGATATTGTTGAGGCTGGCATGACGCTCGTCCTGCACTTTTTTCAAACGTTAAACCATGGTGCCAGCGACAGAGATGTGGGGCAACACAGGTAAACTTCCAAGCGAAGAGCTACAGACACGTGGAATGTGGCAACATTTGAAAGTATTCCAATTGAAAAGGACGATAGAGCGTAGAACCATTGCCCAGATTCCCATTAGATAGCGGCGAGGAAGCGAGCGCGCTCTGGGAGGCTGGTTGCCGTTTAATACAGTTTATCCCGTGCCAGCCTACAATGTGGCTCGTCCCAAAGATGCTGGGAACTAGGGTTTCTGCATAGATCGGTGCCTGGACAGTGCGCCATCACACCACGCATTTCTGGCCTCGGACATTAAATGTATATTAACTTGGTAATTTGGAGGCTTTAGTATTTTAGAACATAGTTCGAGTGAGCGAAACATTAGTTACGCTTTTGATTCCTAGGTCACCATGCCTTATCGGTAAAGAAGCCTGAGACCATGAGCGCTCGTGTAACTTTACATGTATTACAGTAACTATGAATTTCGTCGATCTTTTCTTTTTAAACAGAAAATATTTGGTTTTAAATTTTATTATTATTATTTTTTTTTTTTATACCACGTCGGTGGCAAACAAGCATACGGCCCGCCTGATGGAAAGCAGTCACCGTAGCCTATGGGCGCCTGCAACCTCAGGGTGTCACATGCGCGTTGCCGACCCAATAAAAATAACGTTGGCACAACAAAGTGGCTCCACTCCACCTGATCGTAAGTGAAAAGTAGAGCCCAAATCGCGGCGGCAACGAACAGGAGACAATCAGTAACCTGTTAGTTGCCACCGCCTTGCTGGCCCGCTAGATGCTGGTAAATACACCGGCTGACCCCGAAACACGGCAAACACGAAGGTAAGTCATTTCACGGGCGTTTACACCGAATGTACGGTGGTAGCCAACCAGGCGGGTACTAGTAAAAATACCCTACCACCGGCTGAGAAGCTGGATACTCAGTATTTCCCTTAGTCGACTCCTACGACACCCACGGGAAGAGAGGGGCGGTGATTTTTGTATTCTTACTCCGTCACCGCACGGATTAAGAATACAAAAATAATTAAGATAAGTCGACTAGTGACTTTAGCTGCAAGACGGCGGTTGGTCGTACCCACGAGAATGGGGTCTAATATGCTCGTTACTTCTACGGTCACTTTCCTTGAAAGCATAAGATAAGTCGGCCAGTGACTTTAGAAGTAACTCGCCGACGTTGCCCGAACTTTGTCCTATGAGGCCCTTAATGTGTTGGGTGTGGCCGTTCAACTTCACCAGCCGAGCTACTCTGGAAGGACATGAGAGCCTTAAGGATCCGTGGAAAGTAACGTGGGGAGAACTTGATAAATCCTGAGGATCGGTGAGATTTGGTTTGTTGATGTCGTTGGGTGTTTGGTAAATGAGGCCGAGGCAGTTTGCTCATTATTGGCAGCAAGAGTAAATGCAATGCAAAAGTAAATTGAAAAAAGTAAACTATTGGCTCTACTGGGTGCTTAGCTAAGTTGCCAATCGCTAACGCTTAATCGTCAATCGTAAACGAAAGGCAGCTACCTGTCTTTGTCGCACTGATATAAAAGAGTGACAGAGAGGGAAAACTACGATACGCTACTAAGCGCAAGCGATTGGCAACTTGGCTAAGCATCCTGATGTCATCTTTTCCAACTTTATTTTCAATGTTTTGATAGAGGGACTTATTATGTTTTGGGGCTATTCGATAGGATGTGCATGTTGATAGTTGTTTCTTTATTTTGGTAGTAAGAGAAGTTGGTTTGATTTGATCAACTATATGTAGAGTTCGAAAGCGAAAGATTAGAAGTTGCTCCAAGACTGGTAGGAATTTTCAGATAGGTACAACATATTTTATAGCAGGGAGGTAAGTTTATCTGCAACCAATACCCTTGCCGCTGTCGAGACTCGTTTTATTTAATAATACGAATGCTCTGTTTGAGGCGGCTTAAATAATTAATACTATTTTATGAGGGATACTAAGGGTATTCCTCCAAAAATCAAGAAAATGAACGTCCTAAATACGAATTATTACGCCTGCAAATTTTCTAGATCTCTCTTAAAATTATGATGGTTGCTGAGCGAGTTTGTTAATTTGGAAGCCCATTACAAATATTCAGAGGTTGGAAAGTTGCTCCCAGTTAGTTTGCGGAAATTGTAGGGCGCACTACTGTACTCATCAGCCATTACCCATTACTGATACGGTGAATAATCTTTTCCGAGTATTATGTTTGCGGAAACCGTGGATTATTACTGTCGCAATTGTATTTTTATCCTGAAGCAAATGTAGACAACATTCAAACGTTTCCGTGAACATAAGATAAGTAAGGATTATTGAATACATCAGTAGTTCGGTATCTATATCTTACTATAAATCTTAAAATGTATCAAATTGAACTAATATATTATGCACTTAAAAATCCTCCTTTACTTCAGTTGGTAAAGATCGCTTTTATGACAGGTAAATAGGTACCTATTTACTTGCAAAATTACTTTGTACCTACGATGTTCCTGAAATAGCTAGAATAGGTAATAAAGATATAAGATAAAAGTTAGTTATAGTCGCGCGTATGACATAACATATAGTGGTTATCATATGAATCACTATGAATAAAGATTCACAGAACAAGTACGTATCCACCTTTATGTTGTTCCATGAGTAACTTCTACGAATGTATTAAAAGTATATAAAGGCAATGTTCTGATGACCGACATCAATTTAGTTATTTGAGGATGGAAGCAATAGGAGTCAATTGATGTAATAAAGCCAACTAGGTGCTTACAAAACGATGGGTATTTGATTCATAATAGATTCATCATAACCAACCTATTCTTTTTAGGGTTCCGTAGCCAAAATGGCAAAAACGGAACCCTTATAGATTCGTCATGTCCGTCTGTCCGTCTGTCCGTCTGTCACAGACGATTTACTCGGAAACTATAAATTCCACAGTAACGAAATTTGGTCAGGATATGTGTTGTATGAACCGCTACAGGATTATGATACTAAATTGTAAAAAAAACCATTGGGGTGGGGGCCCTCCATACATGTAACTGAGGGATAGAAAATTTTTTTTAGTTGTATATAAGCGTGTGGGGTATTAATAGAAAGGTCTTTGAAAATGATATGAAGGTTTATAAATCTCATTTCTATTTAAGCAAATCGTTTTCAAGATATCGGCTCTTAAAGTCTGAAAAATGTGTCCCCCCCCCTCTATTTTTTAAACTACGCGATATAAAATTCTAAAAAAAATATATGTTATGCACATTAATAAGTTCTATCAACGATTTTTGGTTTGATTAAATTATCTCCTATAGTTTTTGAGGTAGGTTGATTTAACTGTATTTTTTTAATAATAAATTGATAATGGTACGGAACCTTTCGCGCGCGAGTCCGACTCGCAATTGGCCGGTTTTTTTATATTTTTGTAAGGCATACATATTATACCTATTTATTTTAATAAATATCTTGAATTGACAAAATAAAATAGCATGTGTAAGAATAAGTAGGTACAATTGTATTACCTACAATTGTATACAGTTGTTATTAATGAACCTTATATTTAGACAGACAAGACGCTGTTTAGTTACATTTGTCTGATAAGACGTAACCTCCGATAGACGTCGAGGCCACGACGTAATGTCAATATGGAAAAATACATACTCATCATGTCCAATTAAGCTGAATGATTTTGCTTAGGCAACCAATCATAAAAATAGTTTTTAAATGTTGAGACTCCATTCACGAATCACATTATAGGTTGATTAATTCTAAAATGAGATACATAAATACCTTAATTTCACATAAAAAGAGCAACAGTGATTTTTTACCTATACCTAGAATAATCAAACAAATCGGTTCCCGTTACCATTAGACACAAATTCCATTTAAACCATCGTCTTGCTGATAAAATTCTTTATAGGTGGTATAAATAATAGATATGACTGTATGATATATACGTGCAACAGACGCCGTTAGTTGATAAAAAATTGAGTCGCGACAGTGAACGGCCCTAGGTTTGTAGAATGACGGCGTCGTGCGCGCGAATAGTAGTGTTCGGAATTGTTGTTTGTTTAATAATACATGTGAACGGTGCTCCTTTTTCCACTAAAGACTTTTTAGATGTTTTCGAAAATCCTGTTTCTAATTTTATAAGTGCCGTATCGCCAAAAAAGACTACAGGAAAACCTGCAAGTAACAGTGCAGTCGTAACAGAGCATAGTATGATCGACGTGCCGATAAACACTGATCGTTGTAAGTCCGACAAGGTAAAGGACGTTAATGGTATTTGCAGAGAGCCTTGGTGATTAGATTTCGGTGCACAACAACGCACGTATTTAACGTGGCGCAGTGGTTTATTCACATCCGAATACAATGGACGCAAAAACTGTGATAGTGACATTGTTAATAGTGAATATGGTTTTCGGTGTAAGTTTTGACTTCCGTGAAAAACTTCGCAACGCGTCTTTAACCACGACCTCTACAATGAAAACGGATATAGTAACAGGACAAGTAATACGTGTCCCGCTCTTGGACTGTGGCCCAGGATCGAGACGTGATCAATTAGGGCGATGCAGATCAGTATTTTAGAGGTAAAGTATAGGAATTATAGTTTTAAATATTTTTTGACCGGTATATCATTATTAACCGCAGAACATTTAACTAACTACTAACTTACTGTATTTTATACAATTTTATAGTAACGTGTAATTCAATACTCTCTTGAACCTCAGACATTATAATTAAATCGGGACATGCTAAGTATTAAAACTTGTTGAGCGATTATCAAGTTAAGAAACGTGAGTTTATCTAATATTTTCCAGTGTTTTGACACTTTTAATAGTACATCTTGTATCCGTCAGTTTATAAAGAGTTCCTTAGCATTTGCCCATTAATATAATTATGGACAGGGAGAAGTAATGGCCTCTATTCGATATTGAAAACATGAGTTTCATTGAGCAATAACTATGAGTAACAGGTGTTATAGTTTGCAACGAATAGGTACAAATGTTGGCTTATTGCAAATGTTACAATATTTTTGATAACAAAGTTATAATTAAAAGTTATAAGGGACTTATAAGGTTAAGAAATATAACGACACTATACCGTATTTGAGAAATGTTACATTTTGAACCATCACATATTATTATAAAATAAATAATGAAGTGTGTATTAAACCAGACTTATGATTCTTCATTAATGTAATCACTAAAATACATTTTTTTTCATTGGAACTGAATTTGAATCCTACGATTATTTTTTTAAAGGTTTACTGATGTATTGTACCTACAACTAAATATGCCCACATATGACGGTAAAGACATGTTTTTGTAGATCAATAATAATAAAATTTTGGTGCAAATTTTCAGGTCAGCATCATGGAGTGACAATGAAGAAAGTCTAAAACAAAAAAAACTGTAATATTATTAAGAATATTGAAGTTACTTAAAACAGTATCAATATGAGAACAACATGCGAGTAAAGATAAAGAACAGATAAATTACAAGGGGTCAAGTTGTTATCTATTTAAGCGTGTGGGCCCTGTAAATACTACAGTCCGGTTTCCGACTTACACGAGGTTACAACGAGTCCATTTCCAATATGAAGTTTTCTACATTAGTCCTTTGTTGTTTTATAACAACAATACACTATTCCACAGAAGGTGGACTCGTGAAAGATTTTTTTGGAAAAGTTAAAGAAACGGCGGAAGTAGTCCATAAAGATATAAAAGAGATATGGAGACCCGAAAATGGTAACAAAGACCACACACAGCAAACGATAACAACTCCGGTAGCTCCTAGTGAAACCAAGGATAACAAGGACAACGACAAAAATGAAGAAGAGCAGAAATTAAACCATAAAAAGGAAAACTCGAAGGTTCCTGAAGACAATAGCAGTTCAAATACGGCGATAGAAAGAAAGGAAGATAAGGAGGATAAACATGAAGAAACAACAACTGCGGCGTCTTCAACTACTACGGAAAAAGATGGCAGAGCAAATTTCGCAGGAGCATGCCAGACTAATTACAGACGTACTTCTGATGGCCGATGCATGCCCATTGCTTGAAAATATAAAACTTCACGCTACGCCACGGTTCCTACTTCAGTTAGTAGGCAACGTGCTACTTAGATCTATAAATTTTGATCCTACCACTTCCGATCAGAAGTCATTTGAAAAAGAAAACACCCATGTTTTTTATTGCAAGAAACCTAATTAAAACAGTTGTTGACATACTAAATGTTAATGACAATGACCAGATTACTTGTGAAACTCTTGTAATTAGGTTTTAATTTTGACGAATTCAGGAAGCACGTTATATCGCACTGATGTCGGCGGGAAAGTGTATAGCGTGTAACAACTTCTTTAGAACAATTTATCACAGTCCACTCATAACGCTCATTGAAATGTACAGCTAGGGGCACAATAACATTACTAGTTGATTAGTAAATACCTTACTACCTTACGAACTAATGTACTAACGTGTGAGAGATGGTTACTTACATGTAATAAATTTCAAATATATATTTCATTACATATTATTGTTTATTATTAGCATTACCATGAGATGTGAACATGTTAAATATGTTTTTTAAATTAGTGAAAATTGGAAAAACACATCTAGGCCTTCAGTAAGTGTGTAGGTGCTTACTGACACTAATCAATCAAAACGTCACAATAGTCATGATATCATATTATTTTTTTGAACATTAGTAAGGTAAACCTTTAAACGAAGCGTGAAGAAGCATCTAGCGGGTGAGCAAGGCGTGGCAACTGACTGCTGGTCTCCTGTTCGTTGCCACTGCGATTTGGGCTTCACTTTTCACTTGCGTGTTTTTTCAGGAGGAGTGGAGCCACTTTATTGTGCTAAGTAATATATAAAAAAACGCACCAGTGCACGTCGTAGCCTAATACGTGGAATATTTTGTCAGTATAATAGAACTCTCTTCTTTTTTCAAACCATTGTGAACTCAAACGGAATCAGATAGCATTTTTTGTAGCACTGATGAGCACAACACAAGCACAAGTGCAGGATACTTGTGCTTTTATTCTGCTGACATCAAATTCTCTATAATAAATTTTACTGAGCAAACTTTATTAATTCATATTGCTATAATTAATTACTTACGAATTCCGAATTAGTGACTTTACCACGTGGTCCCCGCCACCATTTTATAAGAAAAAATCCGGTGGGTACGTAAGGAATAGTGATGGGTTGTAAATTGTAAACCTGATGAGAATAGTGTGCGGACCGAGAAAAAATATAATATATTGATAACAAAATTTGTTTGTTTGAAAATGATGTCGATTTGATGTCATACTCCTGAAAAGAAAATAAGAACCACCTAGTTTTAAAACTGTATTAAAAGAATACTTATTTTATTTATTACATTATTTAATATAATAACAGCATTCTTTCTTAAAGTATAAGTTTATTTGCTGTAACAATCAACGAGTACGAGTATCTTAATAAGGGAGTTTCAACAAAAATTGAAACTCACTTATTAAGATACTCGTACGCTTAATAAACGTATATACAAAAGCAGTCGCGAGAAGGCCCTTATTTTCTTTTGAGTTCTGTCGTTACTTAGACATTGTGATCCACCACGTTTTAAGTACTGTTAAAATAATATATCTTCATGCGTTTTACAAATAATACAAGTACCGAGTGCCGTAAAAAAGGAAACATACGTGGATTACAGTTATTTTATTTGTGTACTTGAAAACTAAAAGCTAAAAACTTATGAACATATCAAAAACAAGTTAAAATGTTGTACCTATGCCTGCCAATATCTATGTTCTTTCTCAAGTAACAGCGATGACTTGAAACAACAGTATTCGATTTGTCTTTGTTGCTTTGACTTTGAGTAGAGTTTTCATTTTTCTTATTTTCTATGTTCTTACTAGTCTTTGTATCCACATTTCGACTATTCAATGATTTGCTTTTTACATCACGATTATCATTCGCGAGTCCTTGTCTGTTTTCAGTTGATGTTTTGTCCTAGAGCGGCCTAATATTTTCAACTAGCATTGTGGTCTGGGTGACCTGTACTTTCCAGGTCGTTCTTGATGAGAAAGCATTCTCACGTCAGGTGGTCTTCTATTATCAACTGGTCTCATTTGATCTGGAGGCCCTCTGCTTGGTGGTCTAAGATTAGGGGGCCTTCTATGGTTTAATGGTCGATTGTTTGACAGAAAGCCACGATTTGGTGGTTGCTTGTGGCCCGAAGGTTTTCGGCGACTAGGTCCTCCCTTCCAACATTAGAAAAAAATATGATCACCGCGTTTTAGGAATATTGTGTGTCCTGGAGGTGCTTTCATGAAGCGACCGCTTATTTACATTGGTATTTATGATGTTTTGAGAGCTCAGTTAATGATTGCTCTGTAAATAAATGAATACTTCTCTCATATACTTTGATTTAAGTATAAGTAGATGAACATCTGATAGTTGTCTATATCCCTACTTTCATAATTTATGATATTAAATTCACCAATGTTGTAAATCCAATCATTATTGATTTACGACATTGGTGAAATTATATTCATAAAATCTTAGAAGCTCATTTAGCGAATGTTCTATAAAATTAACACCAATTTTGTATAAGTATTTTGATTTAAATATAAGTAGATGGAACACAATTAAATATTTTCATAAATTTAAAGTACAAGGTTATAAACGTTGTATAATTTCTGGTCAGATTTAGATATTTATTAACAACCTCACGCTAAAATGAAACGTGAAACGTGTATGGAAAATAATTGAATTTTACTTATTAAGTACTGTATCTATACCTCGCCATTAAACTATAAACAGGGCTCGGACAAGTCATCGCAGAAACAGATATTGACATGGGACAAAACTGTTGGAGAGTCGAGCCTTAATATTATAATTATCAGATGTATGGTATTAATTTATAATTTACCAGTTTGACCTTTTTAGTCGCATATCTGATATGGATTGGTCAAAGTGACATGCTTGAAATACTTTTATGGTAATAATTTAAATTAATAAAATTATTTGCTTAATTATGGATATGTCTTAATATATGTAAATGTAGTGCAAATAAATACAATTAATAAGTGGATAGACGAAATACCTAATAATTTTGGGTTGCAGTGATGAATATCATTTAAGAATATAATTAAATAATATTGTACATAATGCGACTCATTAATCTTGTTATATTGCAGTCTTGCAATTGTTTTGCGATGACATGTCCGAGCACTGACTATAAAGTTAATTACCTAATTAACTTTCGGGTGTCACAGGTCTAACTTGGAAAACGTTAAGATGAGGAGCCTGAGTGACAGCGACTGCATGGCTAGTATTTGCATCCACGCTACTTAGAGGTTCGCCCCCTTTGACTTTCTCAGAATTTATAGAAACTGAGTCTGACTCTTTCTGTAAATTTTTGTTTAAATTCAGACTTAATATACGATTTAGGTTTTTAATCAGTTGCGCATTTTCATCATTTGGAGTCGATGAAGCATTATCTTGAGGCATTGAAAATTCACTAGAAGATGATCCGCGGTTATTGTCATGTACTCTGTTGTCTCGTGATTCATTTTGGTCAGGAGGTGGACCTCGGTTATCCATCCACCCATCTTTATGTCCAGGTGGCCTGTAATCGCCAGCTGGTCGGCGTCCTCCCGGAGGTCCATAATTGCCAGGTGGGCGCTGATCGCCAGGTGGTCGGTAATCTCCAGGCCTCTGATCTCCAGGTGGACGCTGATCTCCAGGTCGATAATCTTCAGGTCGGTCAGCTCCAGGTGGTCCATGATCTCCAGGTGGTCGGTAATCTCCAGGTCGGTTATCTCCAGGTGGTCGATGATCTTCCGGTGGTCTATGATCTCCAGGAGGTGGATGGTCTCCCGGTGGTCTATTATCTCCAGGTGGTCGGTAATCACCAGGTCCGTTATCTCCAGGTGGTCGATGATCTCCTGGTGGTCTATGATCTCCAGGTGGTCTGTGATCTCCAGGTGGTCTATGACCTCCAGGTGGTCTATGATCTCCAGGTGGTCGGTAATCTCCAGGTCGGTTATCTCTAGGTGGTCGATGATCTCCAGGACGATAACCTCCAGGTGGTCGGTGATCTCCCGGTGGTCTATAATTTTCAGGCCTTCCAGGGCCGTGAGCTGGCCCATATCCTCCGTTAAATTCTCTTTGATCTGATATACGTCGATTGTTTGACGGTCCATAATTCGGTGGACCCCTTTGATCTGGCGGACCATAACCTAATGGCGTTCTATAGTCTGGGAATTCTCCACTGTAACTTCTTTCCGATTCTGGAGGCATATCGGCACGAGGATTTCGTATATGAAGTCTTAGGAGCCCAGGTACAGGTGGTTGTTCTGTAAACAAATGAATGTAAACTTTCAAAATACTCGATAAATAAGTTATTTTAATAAAAACTAACTCTGTTAATATATATGGCTTCGGGCCTGTTTACACCATCGCCGATTAAAATATTTGTTTGTCAGATATAATGTTAGCTGTATTTTTGATTTATTTGCCTGGAGAATGGGATAGTGATTATTTTATCTGACGGCTATATTTCGGCGATTGTGAAACAGGCCGTCGATTAAATTAAATATTTATAGGTATGTTACCTGTCTATCTATGTACTAATTTGTATATGATGAATATGTCACCAATTTTAGTTACAACATATTTATTTAATAATCTTTATAATGCTATTTATTTAAATTTAATTGTTAGCTATTATATATTTGGACACCTGTACGTATACCGTTACGGGTACGTATCTTAGGATTATGTTATGTCCAAAAGGAAGTATGAGCGCTTCCAATGTTATGTCGCTAAATGTTAGGGTCAGAGAATGACATGTTGCCATAATATGGAGCAAAACCCGGGTCGGGAAGTATCGTACAGAAAACCGCAGCAGAATAGCTTTAAATGCTAATATTGTTATTATCCTGTCGGTGAATAAGGTAGCCTAAGAGGTAGGGTAGGTAAGAGGATGCTCTCTGATGATGACGAGAGACTTTCGTCGAAGCGCACGTAAGACCTTTTTTTTTAATGGGCTTACTCATGGCCACGGACTAGCCAAGGGCAGAGACGTGGAGAAATCTAAAGTTGTAAGCGTGCAAAGGTTACGGTAGCTGCTTACCATAGTGAATCTTATGCTTATTTGACAATGTCGTAGAATAAGTAAAAAAGTCAAATTTGATCTAATTCAAATTAGATCAAGTCAAATTTGATCTAATTGAAATCAGATCAAATTTGACTTTTTCTGATTGATTTCCAATAAAACACGAATGTGAGATACCTAGATTAAAGTTTATTATGATAGAATATGCGAATACATTATATCAAGTCACGCATACAGGATACAAAATAGTAACATTGAATAATAATATAGTAATAAATGTAACTTTCTGGGCAATTCCATGTAAGAGCGTAATGTATGTCGCTTTTTTTAATAATAGGTCAAATAGTTATACTTAGGTACTTAATAGCAAAAATCCTCCTGATATTATTTATTTGTTGTTACACTTGCAACATAACATAAGATGAATTACAGTTCACTTTCATTACAGTTAATACATCAATTTACCCTTCTGGAGTCACAGGAACTACTTGGAAAAGATTTAAATGAGGTGATGGGGAGACATTCTGAGTATTACTGGCATTTCCATCAAAGTTACTAAGAGGATGCCCACCTGTCCGCTTACGATTTTCTAAGTTGTTAGTATTGACGTTATTATTTTCATTTGAACCCGTTTTCAATTCAGTATTATTAATGCCTTCACTGAAAATAAGCTTAAGGTTTTTAAGAAGCTGTATATTTGCAGTATTTTGATCGGTTGAAACATTATCTTCAGAGCTGGGAAATTCATTGAACGGTCCACGGCTTTCAGGTTGGACTCCATTAGATCCAGGTGGTTCACTACGATGAGGTGACCCCTGTCCACCGGGTTGCCCATTTCCACCGGGTGGTCCTTGGCCATTAGGAGGAGGTCGATTGTTTTGTTGATAGCCCGAGAAACCATAATCGTAACTGTTATGAGGAGGCGGTGGAGGTCCACGATGTGGTGGGGGATCGTGCTGTGGTGGTCCACCTTCAGGTCTATGATGAGGTGGAGGACCACCTCCAAATTCATGGTGTGGCGGAGGTGGAGGTCTATGGTGAAAAGGAGGACCACCTCCAGGTCCGTGTCGTGGTGGAGGTCTACCTCCGGGTCCATGATGTGGCGGAGGTCCATGGTCTGGGGGTGGCGGTGGCCCATGGTGGTGAGGCGGTGGTGGTGGTGGGCCTGACCTATAATCGTCATAAGGAGGCGGAGGAGGTCTATGGTGGGGCGGGTCAAAATCGTCGGGACCTCGCGGATGTCTTCCGTCATGCGGAGGAGGCGGCGGTGGTGGTGGTCCATAATGAGGTGGTGGTCGATGGTGTGGAGGCGGCGGCCCGTGGTGATCTGGTGGTGGAGGAGGAGGCCAGTGGTGATTAGGCGGGGGCGGCGGAGGAGGTCTGTGATGGGGTGGACCGAAGTCATCAGGACGTCGCGGATGTCTTCCATCATATGGAGGCGGCGGCGGTGGCCTATGGTAGTCGTAATAGTAATCTTCCCAACGTGGTGGGGGCGGTGGCGGCGGAGGGGGTCTGTAGTAATTATTATTATCATATTGCGAAGTACTGTCATAGGAATACGAAACGGATGGTTGTTGCTGATTGCTATCTTGATTTTGATTGTCTGGATAATTTATGTTGTTATTAGATGATCCAGTGGCTGCAGGGGTGGACTCCCACTCCTGCTGTTTTTCTCTGACTTCACTTGTGCGGTTTTCTGATGAAAAAAGATACCATTTAGCATTCTACAAAGAGGCTACTAACTAATTAGTACCTTATCTATTTTGAACAAATCGAAACAGATGAATAAAAACCACGTCTTTATTAAAAGTCATTTCTTGCTCTGAGTTGTTCATATCTTGAATATAGTAAGTCATCATTAATTTTTAACAATTATTACTGAGAACATGAGTAGACGAGGAAAAAATATAGTAAACCATAGTCAATGTTTTTCTTAGAAGATTAGTGAATATGTTTAGTTCCGCATTGACGTATTGATATTAGTACTGTTTAAATACGTTTGATATCCATATTCAATATTTTTGTACAGTTTGCCAATTCTTAACATTTTTACCTTAAAAAATATTATGAAAAGTTTCTGAAATACATTGATCATAAAGTACTAAGTATCTTTACTATAGTAGTAGGTACATTAATCACTGTCACTATCATCATCACTAATTCTTGTCCAAATCCATATCGATTGAATAGTTAGAAAGTGCAAATCGTTTTCCTACGATTGCGTATAAATTGCTACCACAGGTTGTATAGACCGAGTAACTCATAGGAAATAGCGTTAGTCCCTAAATTTTAATACGTGCCTACGCGGATTTCATTCCTCCATGGCATCTGGTGAATTTTGCCTTTTTTGTACCCTATATATATACTTTTTTGTACCCTATTATAATGACACCAATTTCTATTACTTTTGACTCTTGAATGATTTAATAAGCTGCACTAATTAAACACTAAAATGAACCGGATTCGATCCGTTGCGTGATCTCTTAGCCGTCGTTGAGTCAAGAAGCAATTTTTGCATAAAACGAAGTACCGTACGCCGGACCCCGGACGCAACGTCCCGGCAAATTCTAGAGTGAACTACTGTTATTATTATTTATTTATTTATTTATTGAATTATTAAAACAATTGAAAAATATTGTAGGTATTCTTTACCATTTAAACAAATAAATTCAAAGTATTTGAACAAGAGGATAATAATAGATAAACAAACACTAAGATAGTTTAAACTTTATTCAGGAATACCTTTATTAGATAATATATACTATATTATACACATAATTAATACAGCCTATAGCAAGCAAGATATCAAATACTACCTACCAAAACATATATTATACCTAAGTACCATCATCCGGTCAGTAATTTAGTTACTGCTGCGATTATTTTAGATAGGTAGCTAATAATAAAACTAAAGAAAGTTCAGATTAATATCAAAAACCTTAACTGCCTCTGTACAATTACATTTTTACACGTTAAAATAATTATAGTCTAAGTAAAATCTACAAATATGGTTAAGGGGTTTACAGGCCAATAAAAAAACCTGTAACCTGTTGTTGGCGAATACTCGAAAAGGATTACTTTACAAGCAATAACATGTACTTACTTAAGGAAAATGTTTCATAGATACGTATCACAAAGTTCATAGTAACCCGACCTACGACTTCAATGATAAATGTTTTTTACCGAATGTTAGTTTCTCAAAAAAAAGATTAAGATGACAACATCTCAACGATTATCGAATATTGTTTATTATTACTTATGTCAGCATTTATAAAATTGTAGTTTATTTAACACAAATAAGCACCTAACTGAGATGCAAAAAAACTGTTTCACTATGATTGGTCGTTATTTAATGGTGGTCATCAACATCTAATAAAAACACAAACAAAAGGCACAAAAAGACAGACATTTAGGTTAAGTAATATTGATTTCAGCTTTACCTTCAAATTGTTCATTTTGCGATGCCCCAAATGCAATTAATGCTCCAAACAGGACTGTGCACTGCCACCACATTGCAAATTATTAATCGATTTTACTATACGTTTAAGATTTACACCGCTTATCTTCCGTGTGCCGTCACATTACTACTTGATAGAGCCAACAAAATAATGGAATAGGTGAGTAACCGGTTTTTGTTTTTAGCAATAGGCCCGAGAAAAAACCGTTCAACTTCGGCTGTGGTCAGCAGTGTTTGCTTATGCCCATACTTTGCAGCTGCTTGTCTCCATTGTTTGTTACAAAATTTTGATTTAAAATTTTAGGCGTTATTCATTATGTTTAAATAGAGGATGTGAATGTGAATATTTTTTGCGATCTTGGATGCGGTTCGTTGCCACAGGCATGTTATTTGAGATGTGGGCGGTTCACTGATAACCTCATCACATTGCTAAATATTTGGTTACGATGCTCAGTAATTTAACCTAATTTAACATCATCTGCGTGTTTAACATGTAAATAAATAGTTAACAAGTCGTTATACCGACATGATGTTTATCTAGGTAGTTCATGAATTATTCAGGAAATTGTAAACTAACTATGGGAATTAAATTAATACCAAATAGAACAACTAAATAATCAATTTGTTATTGCAATAGTTACTCATGTCAAGATAAAATATTTGTTTAGTTTGGGAGAGCGTATTTTTAGTGTAGGTAACGAATCAGTACATACACAATAAAACTTTTTTTATAAACAAAAATGTATAGTACAAATTCTTTGATGGTTATTTGATTGGCATTTCATTTTCTCTTTATTTTTTTGAAAATGATGTACCTAGTAACCAAAAGATCTGCCATCTTCATAAGCAAAATTAAATTTGTAAATGATAACTAGCTTATCATAGTTACCTATCATTCATTAACGAAGTAGCACTAATAAAATCATTATTAACTGTCGATAAGCTACAAAACAAATCATTGTTCATGATGCAAATGTATATGTAGGTAATTAAGTAGCAGCAGGCTTATCGACTCTGTAGTATCGATACCAGATCAGCTCCGCTGCAGCTGCACCTCATCAAGTAAATGTGCACCGTCGTGTGATTATTATCTAATAGTTTCATTTATACATATAATTAAATTATTATGACGTATCGCATTTGAGCCTTCATGTAACAATGTAAACGAGCAATCTTGATCGTAACCTCATTGTGAACCTTCACCCACAAAAAATAATGTTCTCTGGGAAAACCCAATCGTGATTAACTGTGTCTGTCTGTTATTAAAAAAATGTATCAAGTTTGCACCAATCTTAAACTACGAATACAAAACATTTCGATAACTATTTAACATTTACGTAATTTACCAATTTCGATGTACCTAAATAAATTCTGCATCGAAAAGTAATATTTACACGGCGTGTACGCCTTGAAAGGTTTCAATGTAAAAAGCCTTCAATAGGAGTAATCAACACATTTGTCCCACCCATGTTAGCGAGCATTAGGAAATGCGGATAGGCCATTATAATGTCGGGACGGGTGACAGCGGGCTTAGAGGCTCTCGGTCGGCGGCGCGGGACAGGTGTCGCCGCAACAAATAGCCGTTTACCGGAGAGTGCGCCGACCGCGACTTGGCAAATCTGAGCATGTGATTAGTTTAGTATCTCCATATAATGAGCAGCACGTCCATATAATAAGCAGTACGTCCATATAATGAACAGCACAATCATGTATTAAGCAGCACGTCCATGTAATGAGACTGTAAGCTTGAAATATCTACAAAGTGAGCGTGGGTGTTAAACAGTGCATTTTTGACCATATTCAGAGACTACTTATTATCATATAAATTACCTGAATTCGGATTGCTTTCAGAAATGATCAAACTTTTATTTCTAAAACCAATCCGAATCAAAAAGTTTTGCAACGTACTTAACCCATCGCAAAACCTCTTCGTGATTCTTATGCAGCCGCAGTGTGTTTGAGTCTTACCATACCTTTTACCTGACATAAAAAAATGAACAACCTGTGACAATGGTCAAAAGTATTCAAAAACTAAAATAAACTTTAACTTACACCAAAAATAAGTTTAGCACAAGTTGTTTTTAGCTTGTGCACCTTCGTAGATAGTAGGTATTTGAAGCAAACCAATACAAGCTCGGTTGCCCTGAAAACCAGCGTCGTGTCATCTGACACAACACATGCTGAGTGGCATCCTTTTTGGTTTTCAAATCCTTACTTTTTATACTTGTATTTATTGTTCTGTATTGTATAGCACCAAATAAACCATTCTTATTCTTATTCTTATAAACAGTAAGTTGAGATAGGGCATAGCGAATGACATCCCGCTTTGTGTGGTAGGGCACAGCACAGCGGATGCCATCTCGCTCTTATCTAGAGCAGAGCCCAACTGGGGAAGTACCTCCGCCTTACAGAAAACCGCAGCCAAATAACACTATCCCCTACACATAGTGTTGTGTTCCTGCTGGTGAGTAAGGTAGCCAGGCTCAACGAGGGTGCGGAGTGCTGCCGACGGGGGGACCTACGGAACAGACAATACTGGCTTCGGCCTGTGTTGGCGCGGCATGCAGGTGCGGCTATCAGGGAGACCCGGTGAAACGGCTGACCGCTGGCCGCCCGTAGGTCAGTAGGGTTCCCGAACCCAGGAACCACGTAATCTCCGCCCTGGGAGGCTGAACCGCCAACCTGCGCAAAATCCCTGGAGTAGTGGCCGTGCCGGAGGAGGAGACCGGAGTGGACCCGGCCGCTGCCACAGGGGGGGGACCGGGGGCCCTTCCGTACGCCGTGCCTGCAGACCGCACTACCTGCGCTGTCCCCTGCCAGATTTGTTCCGTTTGTTTGTCCCTTGAGTCGTCGGCACTCCGAACCCTTCTTAGGATTAAGTACACCCACTATAATGGCGCGAAAACAGAAAAAGTTTGGACTATCAGCGGCATCTCCATCCACACAAGTGGACTACTGCAACATCAGGGGTATCCACTCTAACCTAAACGCAGTCCACTGCCACCTGGAAACTGCGCAGCCGACCATACTTTTCCTCACGGAGACGCAAATATCCTGCCCGGCGGATATATCGTACCTATTGTACCCCGGCTATACACTCGAACATAAGTTCGTGAGACACGCCGGTGTATGTATGTACGCCCGGCAGGATGTATGCTGTCGTCGTCTTCTTGCCTTTGAAGACAGGGACCTGTCAGTTTTGTGGGTGCGTGTGGACTACGGCGGCCACACCAGAGTCTGCGCGTGCCTTTACAGGTCTCACAGTGGCAACACAGAGACAACCCGACTCTTCGAGCACATACAGTCGACATCCGACAGAGTGCTTGAGCAGTACCCATCCGCGGAGCTGGTGATTTTGGGGGACTTTAATGCCCACCACGTTGAGTGGCTGGGCTCCCGGTCCACCGACTTTGCGGGAAGGTCTGCTCACGAATTTTCTCTGGCCTATGGGCTCTCACAACTGGTACGTTCTCCCACGAGAATACCAGATATCGAGGACCATACGAGCTCCTTGCTTGACCTTCTGTTGACCACGCATCCGGACGGATACACCATCGCAGTAAATGCACCTCTCGGCTCGTCCGATCACTGCCTTATCCGGACAAATTCGCCTTGCGCGCAGCGAGAACCACCGCGACCTACTACTACTCGTCGCGTTTGGCAGTACGGGTCAGCAGATTGGGACGGATTGCGTGAATTCTACGCTTCGTACCCTTGGAAGCAGCTCTGTTTCGCATCGGATGATCCTGACTCCTGTGCGACTAATGTCGCCGAGACGATACAGCTGGGAATAGACTGTTTCATTCCCAACTCACTAATCGCTACAGGAGCAAAGAAGCGACCTTGGTTTAACCGGCCCTGTAAAGAAGCTGCGGTTCAAAAGCAGGCTGCTTACAGGGCTTGGACCAAGGCCGTAACTGATAAGGATCCGAACGTCTCTGATGCGAAACGCAGACTGAATGCTGCCTCGAGGTCCTGCAAAAGAGCTGTTGCCAGAGCAAAATTTGATTTTGTTGGCAGATTTGGCGAGAAGCTTGCAGGCCACCCTTCCGGGAGTAGGGCCTTCTGGTCACTTGCCAAAGCTGCTGAGGGAAACTTTTGTCGGTCGTCCCTGCCACCACTGCGAAATGCTGACGGTAATCTGGTCCATAGTGCAAAAGAGAAAGCCGATCTTCTAGGTGCTCTTTTTGCCTCGAACTCGACTGTGAGCGATGACGGCAGCATTATACCGCCTACCATCCCGCGGTGCGCACACTCCATGCCAGAAATTCGCATCTCCCAGAAAGATGTTCGGCGGGAGTTGCTGTCGTTAAACGTTCACAAGTCGAGCGGGCCAGACGGCATACCTGCAGTGGTGCTTAAACGTTGTGCTCCTGAGTTGTGTCCTGTGTTAACGCGTCTCTTCGCTCTTTCCAGTATCAAACGGGAAGTTCCATCTTCGTGGAAGACGGCCCTTGTGCACCCTGTTCCAAAAAAGGGTGACAGATCGGATCCATCGAATTATAGGCCTATCGCTATCACCTCCCTTCTCTCTAAGGTCATGGAGCGTATAGTTAACGCTAAGCTCCTTGGTTACCTAGAAGAACACGATCTTATAAGCGACCGCCAGTATGGCTTTCGCCACGGTCGCTCTACCGGTGATCTTCTAGTGTACCTCACTCACCGCTGGGCATCAGCCATTGAGAGTCAAGGCGAGGCTTTGGCAGTCAGCCTAGATATAGCGAAGGCGTTCGATCGGGTCTGGCATAGGGGCCTTTTGTCGAAGTTGCCATCTTATGGACTGCCCGAGGGATTATGCAGATGGATTGCTAGCTTTTTGTCCGGCAGACGCATTCGTGCCGTAGTAGACGGTAGCTGCTCTGATAGCATGGACATAAACGCTGGCGTCCCGCAAGGCTCTGTGCTATCCCCAACGCTGTTCCTTCTGCATATCAATGACATGTTGTCTATCGGCGACCTCCATTGCTATGCGGATGACAGTACTGGGGATACTTTTTACACAAGCCGTGCTAATATCCCTCGCTCTGTGGTACTGGAAAGTCGCGGAAAACTTGTGTCTGACATCGAGAACACTTTATCTAGAGTCTCGTTATGGGGTCGGGATAACCTAGTCAGGTACAACTCCACAAAGACACAAGTTTGCGCGTTTACCGCTAAAAAAACCCCATTTACTGTGGCTCCAAAGTTCCAAGACACAGCTCTTGCCATGTCAGGGAGTATTGGGATCCTCGGAGTCGACATTTCCAACGACGTCCAATTCCGATGTCACCTAGAGGGAAAAGCTACGCTGGCATCCAAAAAGCTCGGGGTGCTCAATAAAGCGAGGGGATACTTTACTCCGGGGCAAAGACTTCTGTTATATAAGTCGCAAGTCAGACCCCATATGGAGTATTGCTGTCACCTCTGGGCAGGAGCACCTGTATACCAGCTTGCACCCTTTGACTCGGTTCAGAGACGAGCTGTCCGAATAGTCGACGATCCCAGACTCACAGGCGGTATTGAACCCTTAAGTCTAAGGAGAGACTTCGCCTCCTTATGTGTGTTCTATCGTCTGTACAATGGGTTGTGCTCTGAAGAACTGTTCGACATGATGCCAACGTCCACTTTTCATCATCGCACCGCTCGCCACCGACTGGGCGCTCATCCTCACACCTTGCAACCTAAATGGTCGCGCACCGTGCGGTTTCAGAGGAACTTCCTCCCGCGGACGATCCGTCTGTGGAATGAGCTCCCTGCCGAGGTTTTCCCGTTGGACTACAGTATGGGGTTCTTCAAAAGAGGAGTGTACAAGTTCTTATTGGGTCGGCAACGCGCATGTGACACCCCTGGGGTTGCAAGCGCCCATAGGCTACGGTGACTGCTTTCCATCAGGCGGGCCGTATGCTTGTTTGCCACCGACGTGGTATAAAAAAAAAAAAAAAAAAAAACAACAATAATGTTGCATAAGCAGAAGGCCTACTGTAGTTCTGTCCATAACGGCCGCGGCCGCGGCGGCCCCGCCCGGAAGGTGTTCTCAATTTGTCGTCCGGAATGAGATTGTCGCCGCTTTCTGTATTAAGTGGCTTTTACATTTCACTTTACACGGCCTGCGATTTAAATCAAGTATCTAGTAAATAGTTAACAAATAACTACATATGAGTTAGATTATCGGCGGAGAAACGACGCCGAATCGTTATAATATTTGGGCCATTTTATTTAAAGTTCTTTCCTGAACAAAATTTTTACTTGGACATTTTTGTATGATTTCTACTGAGGATCTCGAGCTTTTTTGATTCTGGTAAGAGAAAACAAGCGTCCCGAGTTGTTTTTTTTTCAATTTGCTACCATTTTTTCATACTTTTATTTTGTATGCTGGTAACGGAATGGAAGGATTTAAAAATGTATGGAAACTTTCGTATTTTTTTTTCTATTAGGAACTTGACAATTTACGACCAATATGACCAGTGAATAAAAGAACACCAGAAATAGCTAGGTACCTAGTTGAGTAGTATCAGTTTATGCTTAGCAAGCACAAGAGTTGTCTACTATTCATCTAATAGTTTGCACGTTTAATTTAGAGCCTGCGCGATCAGAATAGCTGGCTTTGGCTCTTCGTTAATTTGCAACAATCCGAAATCAGGCGGAAAACTATCGAAGTTCCGGCTAAATGAACAAGAAGTTTCTGTTCTGACAGCATCTTGTACACTGCACTCGCGATCAAGTCTTCATTTACTGGGTTCAGTTAGTTGGTCTTCCTACAAGTCAAATACAAGATATTGCTGTTCATAAGTTTTGTCTCGAGACTGCTTAAAACTATGCTTACCAGTCGACACCACAGAACAATAACTAATTGAGAATAAAACGGCATTTTGCATTGAGTGTATTGGAAAAAGCATCAATAATGTGCGTCATAAAGTATATACATGCACTTAATATTCATCTATCGAATATGTATCATTAAATCGAAGTTACTTTAATCCGTAAAATTGGGATCTCGCACAATTTAAGATCCACATGGGCATGCTATCTATTATTATGAAAATATTTATATTGAAAAGTTTGTATTTTTCATATAAAATATTATCATAATAATTAAAGTTAAGTATATAGGAAAACCGGAAACTAATGAGCACTTACCTATTAAGATATTTAATTGACAAGATGATTAATTTTAAGCACAGAAAATACAATTTCGTTAAAATGTTCATTGAAATATTCTTGTCATAATTGTAAGTCTATAATGACTATGGCAATAATCTTTCTAAAATATTTAATGCCAAGCTGAGGCGTAATCTAAATTCTTAGAATTCAGATAGATGTTCGTATTAAAGTGCATTTAGAGAATTCAACGAAATCAACGAATTTTGACGAATTACTTTACGTGTAACGAACGAATTTCGTAGAGTGGGGGATAGAATGAGCGAATGCTCGTTTGGTCTAAATGCACCTTTATTTAATTAGAACAGTGAGAGAACATTACAAAATTGAACATGACATGTCGCTAGGACGCTATGGATACTTACTCCAAAAATAGTTGCGTGTGTAGTTTTGTTTTAGTGTTTAGATCATTATAATTATTATAGCATTTTGAATACAGAATACTACAATTTATTTATCTATTTTCCCTCTTGCATTAGGCACGACTATACGTACAACAGTCAATATAATACGGTACCTATTTAATTATAAACTTCTTCTTCTAGATGCTTGTAACGGGTGAATTTTATAAGTAATTTTTTTTTGTAAGTATTGTTACCTCATCAAGTTCAAGCATAGGTACAATAACGGATCCTTCGCTTTATTTAGGATCCAACAAACACCAGCGCTGTATAAAGATTATGTGCACTGTAAACTATTGTTCACTTAGCTTAGGACAACCTATTTTTTGCAGTTTACATGAATTCGAGTTTTATATAATACTATATTTTTTATTTATGACTAAAAAGCTAGCTATTATTTCATTTTTTTTAAATACATATACGACATGTGCTAAGATGTTCGTGTTATTTCTCTCACTTTTATTAATACTTCTTTGATATAAAAACTGCTAGGTATTCTCCGGAAAGCCATGTGTTATCCCGGTCGTTTGTTAAGTTCTCGAATTATGTGGCACCCAGGGGAGTTCCGCAGTAGTAAGCAACATCTAAGCAACTCATTTCGTTATACTCACAAATATAAACTACAGACTTCTTATTCTTAGTAACATTTTTACCAAATTAAGTTCGCCTTGGCAGCTGTAGATTTTTACCACATAGGTACATAAGTAATTTTTTTTATTGATAGTCTTTGTTCAGTAGGTAAACAAAATAATTTGGTACATAAAATTGCATGGTAAATCAGTAAAGTGATTCAGTTGCTGCTCTGTCTCACTTAACCAACTTGATTATAGATAGTACATACATTTTATGTAGAACGCATATTTAAGTAGTCAAACGTAAATCAGATCGGAGTTCGGTAACATACTATGCGTACGTTTTGATAGTTGGATAGGCAAACTGCAAACTGTCAGAGAGCAACACAAATGGCTCAATTAAACGAAGCCCATGCGACGCGGACCGGATAGTGAAGTAACAACAAATCGAGGAGTCATCTGTCCCCACGCCCGGTACATGTCACGTTCTAAATTGGTTGCCTACCATACAACATCCAGTGGCGATAAAGTTAAAAATATCCGATACTATCAATTTGTCTGCATACGAACGAACTGTAATAAATACCGAAGACAAATTGGGCGTGCATCGTAAAACCTACATTGAAGTTCGTTAGTAAAATTTTTGCTAGGCTAATGATGATATTTCATGATGAGAATATACTTACAAAAATCGACCTAAACCCATGGTAAATTCAGATAAGACTTGTTAGATTGGTAATGTTTTTTTCACATCAAAGTTTTTAAATTCGCATCATTTTCGTAACAGTAATAAGTAAAAAATAACACGGTGCAGATATGCAACCAGTAAATAAATACATGGGCTTTGTGTTTGGTTGAAAGCTTCAACCGAAATCAATATGCGCTGATTTCCTCTGCTCATAACGTTGCCTACCTGCCTGTGTAGCCGATGGGAGGTTTTCATTTTATTAATTAAAAGGCAATAAGCTTCCGGCTGTATTCGCGGAATAAAAGCATGACTCTCGAGAAAGTTCTTCGATGCAATACTATAGCCGTTGCTTAATTGGCTAGAGTTTTAGAGTTGAATATTTACAACTTTTAAGCAAATGCAGTTGAACTTTGCTGAGGAGTTCTTCCTGTTGTTCGCGATGTACGATATAAAGTTACAGTACCTAAGATTAACAAACTAAACTTCATGCAGTTTAGTTTACTCTATTTATCCTTAGTTACGATTCCGAATTTGGTAGGTATTTGCGTGCGTTTGAAGCAGAAAAGCGGTTTTGTGTTTTATGGGCTTGAATACTGTGCCTACCAGTAAAAAAGCCTACGAAGCTGGAGGTTCCGGGATCGAATCCCGCCGATATTTATTTATCGCAAATATTTGTTCTTTGGTCATGGCTGTCTATGTACGAGCCCCGATGCATATGTTCTCGTCCAGTTAGACAGTTTTTCGAGATTATCCCGTTCATCTGGGGGAAAAAGTTTAGAGACAAAACCTTCACTATTCAATAGTAGTACTAAAGTAGTTTCTTTGAGTATAAAATATTTGGATTTAATAAATCAGAATTAAAAAAAAAACTATTTTACGAGAGGTATTTTTTTAAATTTTTTCCACAATTTTTAATTTTGTAAATAATCAATCAATGTAAAGAACGCCATTAATATTAAAGACGACATGGTACACCTGATGCATTGCGAATTTTGCGTCAAGCTTATAAGCGCGGAATTACGGTGGTGAACGAAAATATCTGGTTTGTTAAAATCGATTTATTAAACAACAAAAGCGTACTTCAGATTGTTGTGTCTCTTGAAATGTAGTACATTAACCATGACTAACGTTCATACAATTTATCATTAGCATAATGTGATCATTTTTAAAATATTCAAAAATTTGTAAAAATTGTTTCGAACTAGACGAACTCCACTGCATCGGGGCTCGTAATTGAAGTACCTATTATGTACCTATGTATAATTGTATATATTATATATCGTCACCTGGTACCCACATTACAAGCCTTAATTAAGCTTACCGTGGGACTAGGTCGATTTGTGTGAGATGTCCAAAAATATTTATTTATTATTTTATATCACTAGTTTTAAGTGATGCTACAGACTATTGTACAGGACGAGTTAAGGCAGCCTAGTGATCGCTTTAATATTATACCTAATAACCAGTGATCGAATTAGGTAGTGCCATTTCGGGTGAATGACCTTAAACATTATGCTTAACATGGATAAGCCTCGGGATCCTGGGACTTATATTTGTTTACAGAACATTTTCTTGTTATGTCATAAATTGAAGAAACATGAAAAATAAAAGGATTTTGTAATTGTGAATACATCTTTTATCTGATGTTTTTATAGCTGCTACTAACAGTAGTAGAAGCAAAACAGTTATTAAAGAAAACTCTATGACTGCTCTACTTTAGACCACCAGAACCTCAGTCCAGTTAGAACAAAATCAAAGTCCAGTGAGATCGGCCAAAAGAGTCCCAATAAGTCTCAAAGTCCGGTAGATTTAGATTTATTTATTTCATAAAAGAGAATTACAGGTTAAATTTACATAAATGTCAAAACTAACAGAATTTCTTTTATGATCGTCAATAATATTCAAAAATTCAAAAATAAAAATAATTAATCAATCTTCATATATAACAAATGTCAAATAAAATAATTATGTTATGTCTCCCAATAAGAGTCGTCAATAAACAAAAAATAAAAAATACTATTAATATTCTTAATAACAAAAAACAACAATTTACAATCTAAATTACAATTCATGTCTCCCAAAAAGAATCGTCATAGTCAAAAGGTACACAAATAAATAAAAACTCAAGTTACAAATTTATCTCCCAATAAGGATCGTCATTAAATTAAATTTATATTTAAAATTAATATGGTAAAATGTCAATACAATCAAAATCTCAAATCCATATATTCGTCAACAGAGTACAAGGGATTTTCCAACAAAAGGTTTCTCAGTCGATGGCCAAATATCTGATCACATGGCTCATTCCTCAGACTTGCTGGCAGGTGCTCGAAATACGTTGGCCCAATAACACGCAGGTTCTTTGTTGAGAGTGCCATGCGACGAGCAACTGTTCTGAGGCGTCCTGTTGAACGCAACTGCTTTCCCGGGCAGTTGACACGTGCAAATTGGGTTATGTTGCTTCGAACATACGTTAATAAGTCGAACAGATGCTGTGAGTAATGTGTCAATATACGCTGCGAAATGAAATGCTCCCTACAGTGATCTCGAAATCCCGCTCCAGCAAGCAGGCGGACTGCTTCCTTCTGTGCTATCAGGACTCTGTTAGCATCAGTTGAGTTTCCCCAGATAAGTGTGCCGTATGCCATGACAGAGTGGAAGTGAGCAAAGTACACCTGCTTTAAAGCTTCGCCTGAGACGAGAGGTTTCAATTTTCGCAGCATATATATAGCACTACCCAGCCTGTTACAAACACTGTCGACCTGGCACTTCCAATTTAGGTGGGAGTCAACCATAAACCCTAGGAACCTAGAATCGTCGCTCAATGGCATTGGACAGTTATTCATACTTGTGGGCAGTGGAACCCTACGACCAGAAAATAGCATTATATGTGATTTGGAACAGTTCAACAGAAGCCCATTTGCTGAAAACCAGGTTAGTAACTGCTCACACGCATTGTTAATCTTCAGGCTTAGTTGGTCGTAAGATTTGGCAATAACCAGCACAGTCGTGTCATCCGCAAACAAAACAGAACAACCAGCTTCAATATTTGACGGAAGGTCATTTATGAATAACAAAAATAGCGTATTGCCGAGAGCAGAACCCTGAGGAATGCCAATATTTACGCTGCCAGAATCTGATTGTAGCATTTTTCCGTCAGTTTCCAGCTTCACTATTTGTGTCCGGCCCGACAAAAATGACGCAAATAGTTTATGGGCGTTATTGTGTATGCCATAAAAAGATAACTTGTTGAGAAGTAACGCGTGACTAATAACGTCAAAGGCCTTTGACAAGTCACAGAATATTCCAGCCATCTTTCACCTGTCGTCCAACCCCGTCACGATACAATCGAACACCCTGTGCGCGGCAGTGGTAGTAGACATTTTCTGTCTGTACGCGAATTGATTGTTAGTAAGCAGGTTGTTCGATTCCAGGTGACTCATTAGGTGGGACGACAAGATCGATTCAACTATTTTGGATATAGTCGGTACTATGGTAATAGGCCTATAGTTATTGACGTCGCACTTGTCTCCTTTACCCTTAAAAACTGGACACACTCTGGCACTTTTTAAAATGTCAGGGTATGTACCAGTTTTAAATATTAGGTTTACCAGTACAACAAGTACGTCACCAATCACCGGCCATATCCAGAAAAGAATATTCGGTGAGATGTCAAAAGCGTCGACGGTCCCGCGTTTCTTCATCATGGAGTGTAAAATTTTGCCTAAAAGATCGCGAGTGACATGTAACTGGCAAGGAGAAAATGGGAGCATCGGATGTTCCCAGGTGCCTATGTAGGTACAGTGTTGATTTTGACAAGTTGTTTTTTATTGCATGTCGCGACGCCACTCCTAAAAAATGTGAATTAATGTGGTAAAGAAGTAAAAATGATTGATTAAACCAATCATTTAACTACGAGTGTGAAATTAACAACTAGAAAAACAGTAATAAAGGCACACATGACAAAATTAGCTATTGTGGAAAAATACCCTTAAAACCATGTTCGATAAGTAAAATTAGACTAATCTATTAAAAAATTAAAAACGGAACCCTTATAGATTCGTCATGTCCGTCTGTCCGTCTGTCACAGCCGATTTACTCGGAAACTATAAATGCTATAGTGATGAAATTTGGTAAGAATATGTGTTGTATGGACTGCTACAAAATTATGATACTATATTATAAAAAAAATAATTGGGGTTGGGGCCCTCCATACACATAACTAAGGAATAGATTTTTTTTTAGATATATACAACGTGTGAGGTATCAATGGAAAGGTCTTTAAAAATGATATAAGGTTTATGTATCACATTTTTATTTAAGCAAAGCGTTTTCGAGACATCAGCTGTTAAAGTCTGAAAAATGTCCCCCCCCCCTCTATTTTGTAAACTACGTGGTATAGAATTCTAAAAAAATATGTTATGCATATTAATAAACTCTATCAACGATTTTTGGTTTGATTAAATTATCTCTTATAGTTTTTGAGATAGGTTGATTTAACTGTATTTTTTTAATGATAATGGTACGGGACCCTTCGCGCGCGAGTCTGACTCGCACTTGGCCGGTTTTTATCAATATTAAACTGAAAGTAAACAAAATAACCATAAAATTGACAATTTTCGAACAAAATTTTACTTTTCATATTAAATGTCGGGCTTAGAAGTTATGTCCACACTAAGATAACGTACCGAAGTCCCGCGAAATGGCACTACCTAATCCGATCACTGCTAATAACCATGAGCTAGGCAGGACCACATAGTTTGGATTACATATAAACCACAGTGCCTATATTTATAAAATACCTATAGGTAATTATCACAAAATGTACAAAACCATTATGTACCTAATCATATATGTATGAAATAGCATGGTCATGGACAAATTACGTAATCAATTAGTTATGTCTAGTTTGAAGTGAACGTAACAATTGTGATTGAAAACTAATTAGTGCACATAACATACCTTCGTTTAATATGAAATCAAAGCGATTAGATCTGGAAATGATTTTACTTGTAATGCTAAATACAAACATGGTACGTCTTGCAATATTCGAAGGCGCATACCCTTGCGAGATATCAAAGTAACCTGCCTAACGATTTATGTAAAATAATTTAATTTCAGCGCACCTTCTACGGTGACATGTCTCAACATAATTTAATCAATATTGTTTAGCGAGAATTAAATTAGGAGGAACCTCATATTTATGTGCCAGAACGGGTAACCTCATTTATGGATCAACGGCATTGTTTTAGTATTTACAACAAAAAAGAAATGTAAAAGGAAAACTCCTAAATGCCACGGAAGCTCACGATCACTCATAGAATTTTCAGTAGGGGCAATAAAAAAACATTTTACCCTTCAAGGGACTACGGAATGGCGGGTTATATGCGAAAAACAATAATATGTTCGATGTCTCAGTCTATCAGAGCGGAGTCAATGGCGAGCTCTGCAAAAGTGTCACGTAATATGTAAATCGTTCAGGTCACGATGTGTCCCGACTGTCAAAGGCATCCGGCGGCTCGTGCGGATCTCCGGCCGATTTTCTCAATGATCACTTCACTTTCGAACGGAACGAGGGTAACAGTTTTCTTATAAACAGATTTACTTTTGTTTCCTTTTAACCTGTTTCGGACGTTCGTTGAATTCATTTTAGCTAATAAAAACCTAAAAGGTAGTAGCAGTAAATAAAAGGTAGCTTTTATTTACTGCTTACTATTTTAGTATAAATTTAGAAGTAATAAGAGTTGATGCATGCTTAAATAATGTGCAAAGAATTATTTTCAGATTGTAAGTATGTTAAAAGAACGTTTTTCTTGTATGTAAAATAAAAAAGTAAACATGTTTCAAACATTTTATGAACATTTTAATTCCAGGCATATAATGATGATGTTCAAAATGCACAGGATTTCACGATAAATAAGAGAGAAGAGCTTAAAACGAGAACATCGAGAGGCGGTGGGGTAGCACTTTTCCTGGAGTGTCCCTTAATGGTGCAACAATTTTGTGCGAATCTCACGCCTTTGTTTAAATATGCATCATGTCACCGACGTTGACGTACTCGAAATATTACAACGCCCGTTAGCATAATAAAATGAACATCGCTGCAGGCGTGCATTAAGCCTCCCTAACGAGGTGCGCGCCGGAATGAAATATAATCCGTTCTTATTTGTTGTCTAGTTCAACTGTGTTACTGTTGTTGTACTATAATTGATTAAAACCTTCGAGCGCAGTGTGATCGACATTTCACTCAGCTAGTAAATATCTATTTACTAGTACAAACTATCAAACTGGACATTGATTTCCGGAATGTTGAGATAAAATTCCAATCTTAATAACGGATCTCCGAGAACATACAGCGGAATTATCTAATCCTTTACTCTTAAATAAGAAAACCTTAAGACGTTACTTTGCAAAATACACGCTTCCAAATTCAAAAGATTGCAGCACTCAACGTGTTGCGATTGGTAGTCTCAATGATTATCTATAATTAGTTACCTACTAATCATCACACTCATAATAATCATCCTAACTTTATGCTAATCACAGTTACTAGTCAGCTGATAGACATACTTATTTTATAGGCTGAGCCCTGTGACACGAGCAAAAAATTCAACGGTAGATTATAGTAAAGAAGTATAGATAGTAGTAAAGACTGAACAGCTGGCGACTTCCTTGCACAACGTATCAGTATTGCGATACAGTGAGGAAATGCTGCCAGCATCCTCGGCACAATGACACAAGAGCCAATCTTAGCCATGTAGGTTACTTAGATATGGTTTAAAGTAAATAATCGTTTTAAGTGTGTAGGTACCTGTTGTGATTATTTAAAGTTCAATTAGTAATGAGTAGCTAGGAATTAAATATTCGCCCCGTTCTCGGCTGTTCGTTCCGACATATATTAACAATTATTTCTGTGTGATTTAAAATAATAGAAATACTTTTTTTTCTGTAAGAGAGTAGTTTATTAATGTGAAAAAAATGGGGCAGGGACCTGCTAATCAAAAGTTTGTAATTTGTAATGCAAGCGGAAGTCCTTATCTAATTAATGGTGATAAAAAGAGACTTCCACTTGTATTACAACTTACGAGCTTTTATAAACAGGCCCCAGGTCTTTAAAATTAGCCGACGCTCCATAGAAAATCAAGATTAAAAAAAAAAATTCTTCCGCCTTATTCCTAACCGGGACACTATACTGAACATGCCTTTAAATGGAGAAATACCATTAAAATTTCACCTTGTATAGTCTACGTGTGTTTGTTCCTAATCGAAAAAAGAAAAAAAAATAACTCAAAGGGTTGACGTAGATGCCCTAAGGAATCACTGGTTACATTTATTGCTTCAGTTGTAGGGCCCACCCGGGTTTAGGGTATAAATCAGCTAGTTTGTTAGTAAATATCATGACGTTGGTATGGGGATGGCGTGAGGCCAGTATTTTCTCATCATAGCCAAGATTGGGCAGCAGTGACGTTATTCATATTGCTTCCCGAGAACCCGCTTGAAGACGGAAGCTTTTTTAAGAACATTGGCTGTCATCATCATCATCATCATCATCATATCAGCCGAAAGACGTCCACTGCTGAACATAGGCCTCTCCCAACGATTGCCACAATGACCGGTCCTGCGCCACCCGCATCCAGCGGACTCCTGCGACCTTCACCAGGTCATCAGTCCACCTTGTGGGGGGCCTACCCACGCTACGCCTTCCGGTACGTGGCCGCCACTCAAGAACCTTCCCGCCCCAACGGCCATCGGTTCTACGCGCAATGTGCCCCGCCCACTGCCACTTCAGTTTAGCGATTCAGAGAGCTATTTCGGTATGACTGTCATAATTATCAAAAATTGTTTATACCGGAATTAAGTATAAAATGTTATAATATCTCTTTTAAGATCTTAGTATTGTTTATTATCCCTTCCTTCCTTGTTATAGCATCTCATTTATTTAAAATAGTTAACTGCCCTCTGCTGGAACTAATGCGGTCTGAATAGAAATTTTCATGATTTTCACATAGTTGACATAGCACTGAAATTTTAAAGGGGAGTACGAGTAATCGTATATCTATCATAAATAATCGTAGAAAATTACCTCAAAGACTGTGGTCCACCACTGAAAGAGGTTCATATGTAATTCGAAATGTCAGAAACCAAATTATTAAATTATTGGGTCGGCAATGCGCATGTGACACCCTGAGGTTGCAGGCGCCCATAGGCTACGGTGACTGCTTTCCATCAGGCGGGCCGTATGCTTGTTTGCCACCGACGTGGTATAAAAAAAAAAAAAAAAAATTTTACTTTGTACAAATTATAATATCGACATCACCTAGAGTACAGTTAAGTCTAAAATTTATTGTATCAAATATATTTTCCATTAATTAACCTCGATACCAGAATTCGATTAAGCATACCTAATGGCTTTAGTTTTGTAAATTCACTGGTTCGTAAATAATAACTCTGTCCCTCGACGTTCGAATTTAGGTTTGTATGAGGCAAGTGTTTGATAAGCAGCAGGAATACAGGGTGGTCTGGTAAGGCGACCATTACTCACGGTTACGCGGTGGGTGTAATCTCCGTGTGGACGCCTGCAATAATCCCACTCGTCCATTCCACGGGTGAGCTTGCAATTTTTACACGTTTACCTTAACTGCCTGTATTTAATAAATATTTATTTATTTTATTTATGTTCAGGACTTTAATTGCTCTTGCAGGAATTATATCCTGGTTCAATCACTTTCTGACAGATTATAGCCTCCTAACCGCCGATAATTTGCTTGTCTAACAAAAAACAATTAGGAAGTGTCAAATCGATAAAATGTACTGGTATAAATATGTTTCCAGAATAATTAACACAACTAAACAATTTATCTATATATCGTTTAAATTTTAATCAATAAGAATCGTTACAAATAAGTCCTGCGTTACGGACACATTCAAGTGACTTACATAATAATATAACCGTAAAACAAGTGACGACGTCATGATGATGAAAAGAGATGTTCTTTTCTTTAGATTAGGTTACTTTAGATCAGTGCCTATTGCGATGTGAATGATAAATTAGCATATATACCTAGTGGTCACTGAGTAACCAATGGCTAATACAAAAGTGAAAGACGGCACGTATTTTTTTTGTTTTCGTTTCTTTGTATTTATGATCAACTCTATGATTACATCATGTAGGTACCTACTGATTATCATCGAAATAAAGACGTCAAAGTAAAGTGAACGACTCTTTGTCCAAGTTAAAATAAACACGAGAGGTCTTTTGTTACCACTCATTCTTGTCGATTTGATTAGAACAAAAGTGTCGTTCAAATACTGAATGTTTATTCAAAAGTCCACAACATTTGGTATTTCTTACAATATTGTAAAATAAAACGTAAGGAAAATCGAAAACCATTCCACTAAGGTTGAACTTACGTACGCTAAAGGGAAATTATTTATATTAACATAGTGAGATCCTTAGAGCCTCGAGCCTTTTCATATTAATTGTATCTATGATGACATGACACGAAATGATACCTACAGTATAAAACGGGCTTTTTTTCTTAAACTCATGTGTGCTTTACATATCTACTACTGCGCATGTGCAAAAACCGTCATGACACCATAATTTTAAGGCATTGTTCACATTTAGCCAAACTAATTTATGCAGTGATTATTTTAAATTGTATTGTTAATAACATTTTAATAAGTATACGGCGAATATTATAAATATCGCTTATGAATTGTAAACTTTCTCAATTGTAACATTTGAATGTTGAACAATATTTAGAATGATAATTAAAATGTTGTACCGCCTGTAATTAAACCATCTAATTAAATTTTCATTATATACCTAATTCTATCGTAATTTTAGTGAAAATGTTTTCCTTGGTTAAAGCTAGTGCGGCCTTTGTGTTTATTTTTCAAGTAAACACCTTTAAAATCAACTTTTAAAGCTCCAAAGCAATTTGTAAAAATATATCAATTCACTAGTTAAAACTTTCTTCTTTTACTAGGATGAAATAAAACGTGATTTCCAGAGAAAATTGTATTTAGTACTTACAGGATATTTTCTTATTGCTCTTCTTGACATAAACAAATGGTATGATGATTATTATTATTTTTTTTTTTATGTTGGCACAACAAAGTGGCTCCACTCCACCTGATCGTAAGTGAAAAGTAGAGCCCAAATCGCGGCGGCAACGAACAGGAGACACACCAAATTACAATGAATTAATCCTGCATTAACATATCGAAGTATAATAATATTTATTATAGGTATGTATAATTATGTAGTAAACTAGGTGAATAATAAAATTTATCATCAATAATGAAGTTGATTAGTGAAGGCAGCAATTGCCGCAGCGTCGACAAACAACTTTGTGCCCCGAAGCCGCTCAATCAATGGCACCAAGAACTTTCTGTAAAAAAGTTAGCTCCGACACAAGGAAGGAAAATTTACATGTTATTGATTTTTTACGCCATCGTTAAACATATTCTAAATAAGAGAACAGTGCAATATGTACGGTTCATGTGACATTTGGGTCAAAATTATTTTCGTTTGACTTGTTTCATACCACTTTGTCACGCTTTTAGTTCCTATCTCGACTCAGTATTTAAAAAAAATCGAGTGCACTTGTATTTCTTTTTTATGCTAGATTTTAATCCATACATCAGAAATTGAAAACAAAACATCATCTCTTAAAAAAATCACCACTGCGTCACGTTTTTTAGGGACACAAATTAAGACAATGAAAAGAATTTTGACCCATTTTTATCACGTTAGAGTAACTACGAATTTGAACGTCCAATTTAAACCAATGAAGTAATTTCTATTCAACTTGAGGACAGCGTACACGTAAATCAGGACTAAAACGCAAAAAAAACTCTTTTTGTAACCCTGAAAAAGGTAAGTGGGCACGGCACGGAATGCGAGGCGCCTGTGTCGAGGTTTAATCCACGCAACTAACTGCACATTCAATTTAGAGTCGTGCATAATGCATGTTGGCCGGCGGGCATGGGTCTGGGAGCATTTGCAGTATCTAATTACGTATTATGCTTTGCCATGTAGACAGATGTCTGCCTACGATGAATATTAGATCATGGTCCAGCTCACAGAGCCCGCCCCGATAATTGCAACTCACGCTCGATTCCTAATTGATCGTTTCAATGGACTAATGCTTCAATTCAATGCAGTGAGGTCAAGTAATTCAATAATATTTGATTCATACCGACAAAATAGTTATAAGTCGATATAATAATAATATGTACTTTGTTTTGATTCTTTTGGATCGGATGTGTAGTCAATCTGCTTAGTGGATGGACGTAAATGCCATAATAATACAGCGTTTACATAAAAACACCCATTTACAAAGAAGATATTACCTATATATATTATTTAAAAATTATAAACGAAAATTATAGCGACACCTTCTCTATGTAGCCTTTTTTCTAGCAATAATGATAACTGATCGAAGCCGCGGATAAACAATTAATAGTACATTACTATAGAGGACGGGAAACGAAGGGTTGAAGAACGAAGGAACTGAGGCCAGATAGGGATACGCGGCCTGTAACCCTGTTTCTCGCCGAGACTTGTCTAGTGCTTTTCTCGTATCTCAAACTTGCCATGAAATAAAACGAACTGATTTCGCCAAACTATTCGATTTGTAAATAAACCAATAGTACAGTATCGTACAACATTAAAAAAAAACATTCGCGCCTAACTTTTTTTAAAATCTGTTTGAGGTATCCTTTTACCTGGTGGTATAGACACTAGTTCTTAGGTTATTTTTTTTTCTGTGGATGAATGTCAGTACCTACGTGTCACAATTTGACGTTTCAAAACAAAAGACAGTTTTTTTGCAGTCCTAGGTGTGAAATAAATACATGAAATCTCTTTACATATCATCCTTAGCATATGACACCGGATACATAGTATTTTATACATACATAGGGTTTCATCATCATCATCATCATATCAGCCGAAAGACGTCCACTGCTGAACATAGGCCTCCCCCAAAGATTGCCACAATGACCGGTCCTGCGCCACCCGCATCCAGCGGACTCCTGCGACCTTCACATAGGGTTTAATTTAAAGTAAATAACATGATGCCGTGTGTGACGGCAGTAAGAATACATGTGTCACCACCCTAACTCCTCCTGCGGGTGTCGTAAGAGTCGACTAAGGGATTGAAGTGTCACGGACCACTATTTGATAAAAGATTGATGATGGGCAGCAGCGTCATCATAGTGGACACATTACTGCGATCGCCAATCCACTCGCCCAGCGTGGCGATTATGGGCATTTACCTCCTAATGCGTCTATACGCATTATTAATAGGAGAGGTCTACGTCCTGCAGTGGACTATCATAGGCTGTTGATGTTATTTCATCATCATCATCATCCACAATTCAATGTGGATGATGATGATGAAATAACATCAACATTCCGTAGCAAGTTTGAGAAAACATGTTTAAACGAATAATTCCACATTCTATTTTGTCTACGGACCTCTAGAAAGGTTAATTTGCAGGAGTTATAAGTTGACGCCGTTGGTTACATTTAGTTCGGGCAATGGCAACCGACCCTCGACCATCCGTGAGTTGAACATGTCGTATTTCCTCATAAGGGTGGGAAAATGCCGTCATAACTCATGGTTAGTCGGTTCCCCAGTGTGTTGTAAAGATGCCCTTAACACTAGTCTTCGTTTTCTTGGAGGAACACTATTTGTCTTTACAATTTTAATTCTTTTCGACCCAAAGAACGGGTTTAGTGCGAATATTTGTACTGGTCTTTGGACCTACTGAGGGTTTAATTTATTCATTCAAAGTGTTCTTACCTTACTCATTCGTTTTACATTGGAATGCATTCCTTGTGAAGTCTACAAAAAAACTGCCTTCATGAATTTTACTTTCATTTTTAATACAAATATACAAATGACAACAATAGTAGATTACATGCAGAGGCTGTTTAAGTGGGAAATGTCTGGGATGACGTGTAATTGTAATCCGAGGCTTTCCCATTTAACGGCCGAGGTGTGTATACTGTTTTTCTGCTTAACTTAGCTGGCAGGCGGCAATTTAGTTTAGCCCTGCGGCTGGCAATGTGCTGTTTGCTGGCCGGAGGGCAGAAAAAGTCGTTTTTTATCAGTTAAATTTCTGATTAAAAATGTTTTTGATGTCAGTTATTTGTCATAAAAATGTTTGTTGCCGTTGATCGTCAGTGAAGATTCACTATGGTTAGCGCCACAGTGTTGTTACAGTGATACACCATATTAAATAATGTTGTCTCTTACTAACAATCATTAATTTAAACGAATCATATGGAATATTATAAATTTTATAACACTAAGCCGTCTGTTTATAAATTATGAATACATTTGTATCTCATATCATGTCTCCTAGTTGCCTACGTTACTGGATACTCGGATAACAATACAGATCATCTTTATGATATTATGACACATAATAATATGATTTTCACACACTGAAGGTATTCCGCGGAATAGCTTAAATAAGAAAATTCCAAAGGAAAACACTAAGTAGCAGGCAAGTATAGTCCAGAAATGGCGCAAATTCTTACATCGGCTCAGCGCGGGCTCTAATAGCCCTCACTATTTGCCAGGTGCCAGGCTTCCCACGACCCGCTAAAGGTTATAGGGTTTCTTTCACGCTTTTTATTGCCTAAACGCAGTTTGAACTCAATTATTTTTATGGTCGGGTAAATTGCTATTTTGTTGCTTTATCACGATTATTAAGGTGAAATTAGTTTTACGATTGATAGAGTTTTTTATTCGTCCTTTCACTGTTTGTTTGGTTGGCAGCAACTACTCTTTTTAATGAGATGGCTCGTACAATACAGTTGTTAGTCTAAAATTTGTTCTATACAATTGATAAGATCAAAAAAAAACACGCGTAAATTATATAAATATAGTCGAAAATGTGTACTGTATGCATTTATGACCAAAACTGAATATTACTAACTACATAATAATTATGTAACCATTTATTACACATATGTACTTGGATTACTATTATACTATAAATTAATTTAACTATATGTATTGATTAAAATTTTGACGATTTTCATTCATATTTTGACGACAGACGGAACTTGTTCCGTCATATTTCTGACAGGATATCACGCCGCTAACGCAAAAGTTTATACGCAAATAGTTAAGTCCCTGGGCGGCTAACATGCAGTTTTGTCAGTATTTGACAGTTATTTTATTATGGAACTAACACATCGCAATTCAGATTAGGTCCTAAACTGAATCGCATTAAGTAAATCATGGTAGCCTCCTGTTTGTTCTTAAAATATGGACCTACCATAATCATGGTATTACATTTTCTGGTACATAGATACATTAACTTACAGTTCTATTGCTTAGAAAATTGTTCTCTTTTATGGTGTGACAATATCATGTGTCAATACCTACAGACGGTCACACAACTCACACACTATTTTGAAATCACTTTGTATGCTTTTCCGGCAAACGGGTGTCACATACCAAAGCACGTCACAAGCAGCACTGTAACGAAGTATTGTCGCTTTGGACTATTTAGAAAGCCGGGGTAAATTGGATCTATGAGAATTGTTGCACGTGAACGTGAAATGGCTGAGCTAACACTAACATAATGGCTATAATTAGTCGCTGTGACTTAAAACATGATATCCAAAGCTCATTTAAATTATCATACAAGGAATACAAAAATTACCAAACCGGTACAGGACCATTATTTACTTGAAATTGTATGATTCCTCATTATCCATGTAAATGGACTTAACTTAGATAATGATTTCAAACAAAATGCTTCACTTTAAATGTAAATCCACATGTCTTAGTCCTCACCTTTATATCTCCTGTATAGCGGCACAGTATACATAATCATTGCTGATCATTCGTACCTGAACATCTGGACTTAGGTACTCAGTCAATGAAATACAGGACAATCCCAAGTCTTTTGCTGCCTATATAGTGCATTCGTGTCAGCTCTGTGAATCACCAGTATAATAACAGTATCTAAATATAATATGTTATAGAGACAAATATACAATTTAAATCTAGCAAGTATATAATATTAACGCCACTTGGACATCCTCACAATGAAATCGGCAAACGGCACGAAACTTATTTTCACGAACGGTGAAAATTGAATTTCCAGAGACATAAAAAAACGAAACAGTTTTATTTAAACGACTGATTTGAGAGCAAACACCTCTAGCGCCAGGGAAAAAGCCCGCATCTTAATATTACCTAGGGCCGTATTCGGAAGCGAATTCAATACCGATAAAACAGCAATTCAATGTGGATGTCATCGCATCGAGCTAGCACATGTATAAATACGCTTTGAATTGAGCGAGCACAGGCAATAAATTTGATATCAATCTGAAACGATAAATACACATTCGAGAAAAATGCCTCTAGACGCGGAAATCGAAAAGAATCAAGTTGTCGCAATAATATTATTTTGCGCAGACATTTAACATTTTGTAGGTGTAAATCGTTTTGAGAATGCTGTTTTCTTTCTCGTATTTAGGATTTATTTATTTCAACTTTATTGCAAAATTTAACAAAAAAATTACAAATGACGGACTTACTAAAAAATGCCTTGAGGCATTCTCTACCGGTCAACCATTGTATCAAACAGAAACTTGTATTTGGTGCAGAATCGACCATATTTAAAAATAATTACGAAACACAAATCAATAGTAGGTAATACACAGCTGTAATAATAGTACATTACTACCGAGGCCGGGAAGTGATATATATCATTGAAAAATAACAAGATTACACAATCTTGTTATTTTTCAATGATATTAAATTAACATTTTGCGTTTCTTGGAAACTATCATGTAGTAATAAGGAATACCTACCTAAGTTTATAAACAAGCGTGCAACCATGCGTTATACCAAGCAAACAATAATGTTCAACCGTGATTGCGTCACACAAACGGCAAGAAATATTTCGGGCACAAACTTAATTAGTGTGTTTTCTTTGATTACAGCCATCAGTGCACCGGGTGTCTCGAAGTGCGGTCGTCAGCCAGGTGACTCGGTGTTCTTACTAAATTACAACATTTTCCTTTGCCGATGAAGATTGCTGCCATCAGCTAATAATTAATGACAAATTACGCATGATTATTTTTTGAATGAAATAATGTAAGTATTTTTGGTCAAGGTGGGAAATTATATTAAAAACACTTCGGAAACTTCCGACGATGATTTATTAAATAAATAATTACAATTTTAATTATTTCGGTAAATATACTTATCGAAAATTACGAGAATGACCCCTCTTTTTTCATATAAATAAATCGTATTACGAAAAAGTGTAGGCTTATCTTCTGATTGAATATTAAACGGTGTATAATACCTATTTAATTTCAGTCGATGTGTCTATGTACAAGCAGTGCCGGATAGAACTGGGTTGTTAAAAGTAGTGCTTGATTGGCCTATTTTGTTACCTAGTGAATGTGCAATAAGTATTAAATGCGTTTGTAATAAGGATCTGGGTATCAAAGTTGAACACAGGTTAGGCACAAAAATTTATTATGTCAATTCGATTCCCTTTCCTATAGAAATAATGGGATCCCTGTGTTTGGAAATTAGTTAATCCAAAGGTAATGATTTCATTTCCTACAACGGCAGGTAGTTTCTATTTCTATCAATAAAGAGATGTCAAGCTATGTTATTAAACTTGGCGTTAAATAATGATTTTCATCTCCTGTTGTCGGCACAACAAATTACTTCATTTTTGCTCAGAAGCATTAACAGTAAAATTTATCACCTGTGTATGGGGTGCCTGTTGTTGCCATTATAAGCACCTTACTTTATGTCTTTTCAGCTTAGATAATGTGTTAAAAAAGGGTTTAATTTTTTTTGGCTCTTAAGGATTATTTTCAAGTCAGAACTAACGTAAGAGTCAAACATAAATAATATCTGTAAATTTCTGATCCGTTTTATAAAATTGATCTACTTGTTGAGAAATGTGATGTCAATAAAATAATTGTACGATTTACTTCGGAGATCGGTATTTATATCTTGACTATCGAACAAAAGAGAATACGTATGTACCTATTTTAATTGACCAAGAAAATGGTATCAAGTTTTCATTACGAATGCCACTTGGAATAGTACATTGTGCGTCAAGGGAGGTAAGTACGGAATTACTAACGAGAGTGTTAGAAGCCCGACGCCGTTAGGTGGAGGGCTTTTATGACTCGAGTTGGTATTCCGCTTACCGACCGTGATGCATACAATGTTTTTCATCGCACTTGCCAACCAAAAAATAAGTTTTAAGATATAATATTATTAAATGACGTACTGACATTTCTATTACTCCCTAGGGAATTTCACTTCTCTATTACTCCCGCTACGCGCGCAAGCAATGGCGCGCTTAGACAGCAAGTGTGATAAAAAAAATTTTAATCAGTTTTGACTAATGTAGCGTACATTATTAAGTGAATTTATATTTATGACACACCTGATAATTATCCATCGTGTGTAAAATCATATTACCTGCACCATACATTGGACGTTTTATCACACCACAATAATATCGGAAGTTATTTATCGATGTCGATAATGTCGATTCATAGGGACCGTATCGGTTATCCAATTGGCCGCTAGCGTCCCCGGCGGGCCGGCGACGGCCACGTGACAGATGCCCGCACTTCTCCGGGCAGATAATTAACACGTTTCTTTTGCGCCGGCTCCGTAACAAAACTTTATTAATACCGGCGAGGGCTTAGGCTTTGAGAGTAACAAACTTTTCTAATGAAGTCGCCACGCGGAATAACTCGCGGGCCACTTTTAATTTGTTTATTTTGCTGAAACGGAATTAATGCCGATGGCACAATTTTGTGTTAGAAGACAAAAGTAAAGGATTAAATGAGATTTAGACCACACCTTTTCCTTATTTTGCAGTAGAGACATAATCTTTTAATCAACTAACTAATTATTCTTCCTCGAAGGCAGAACTTCTAATGAGCTTGATTTTAATTTTACTTATTTATTTTTTACTTGTAGTCATGGAAGCGCTACGATTATAAGCACGTAATTCATTTATTGGATGGATGAGCGTTCGCTGTCAAGCATTTCAAGTGTTAGTAAAGGTGTCAAAATCTGAGCAAATGTGTTTATGTAAATTAGCAAGTCCATTAACATTGCCTTCTCCTGTGAGACAGACATGTACGACACGACTGCGCGCTGTTTATTGCATAAATATCTTATGATAGCTACAGTCTCAGAGTAGTGCAGAACATTACATTAATATTACAACGTTTCCAGAAACTTTTGCTTACTGTAGTGCTATTACGGTGCTTTATAATGTGTTCACGTTGTTTCTTCTCTGAAGTTGTATCCTTATAAAAATATATGGCAATTTTTATTCTTAGCTATATGCATTGTACAAGTACATGCAGTAGTCTAAATTTAAGATCTCGTGAAGCTTATCTAAACAAGAAGGGATTACTATTTGTTATAGTTGACGAGGACGTAGTGAGAATAAGACGGAGGTCCTGTTACATTTACTGCGGTAGTAAATCTCAGAAATGTCAAGCATTGCTCAGGGCAGGTCGGTCGGGCCGCAAGTATGCCTGCTATGTAAATTTGATGCCTGAAGTGACGCGTCGCGGTCGCCGCCCGCCGATCTCAGTTATGCTGCGCATCTTAGAGGTATTATACCATTTAACATTTAATTATTTTGTAGGAATATACTAGTTAGTATACTAGTTACCTACAGCGTGTCTATGACGTTGAAGCTGTTACTGCAAAGGTAAACTGCTCACTTAACTAAGCTATTTTTGTTTTACAACATTTAAAAATACCTTAGAACTTACTGCTATCACTTTCAAAACGAAAACATGTTTAATCAAAAACATTTACACACGCAATTCACATGAAGATATTTAACATAGTATGTGCATTAGGTTATGTAGTAACACGTATTTAATTTATAACACATTGTGAACATGAATACTCTCGAGTCTCCTAACTAAAATGTATACCTAAGTACATACAGTGTTCTGTGCACATTTTTTACAATTTTCTACGAAGTTATTATTGCAGTTTGCACCCGGGAAGCTCCCATGTGGATGTGAAACTAACGATTCCTATATTGCAGTATGTTTTTGCTTGTAAGTTGTAGAAGGCCCGTTCGGCGAACAAATGGCTCGAGTTGGGCAGTTCTCTCACATTATGGGGCTTTATGTCCCTGGCTTCACCAAATTGAGTACGTGCCTTCAATATATCAATTACCTATTTGACCCAATGATTATGTTCTGAAACCAAGACTCCTTAATGACGAAAACTACGATAAAATGGTTTATGGATTGAACATTTTACATACCTATGACCTAGACGATATCAAAGAACACAATTTTAGACTTTGAATAAATATTTAGATATGGCTATGAATTATTAGCAACTAATTTATTTTATTGAAGTTATTTCTGGATTTGGTTAGGTATTAATTGAGGAATGTTCCACATAATATGCTTCATAGAGAATATCAAAATAAAACTGTAAATTTCAAACGCGAAAATCAGGTCAATATATTATTAAGACTTTTAACTATCATTTCTGTCTTTGGACATTGACAAAGGAGGCCTTAAATTAGCTTACTGTGATACTATAGTGTCACTACAGCATTTTCACTCAGATCAGAGTATACAATTTTTAGTCTTAGTTGTTTATGTATTAAAAGATATTTTCTCTTATTTGATATCATAATATTTTACCATCACACTTTATAAATAGTTCATAACTCTAGGTTCATAAGCTGGGTCTCCACGGACTTAGCAACAGAGACCGTACAGAACGAGTATTGCTTTCCTACCGCTCCACACCCATACCACAGGAACGGTATTAGCTAAGCCCTAGATTGTACTCGTATCTTTAGTCTCGTTACTTGAATTCAATTTAAATCCGAAATAAGTATGGTTCAAGTTTAAAGTTGAAAGTTAATCTGAAGTGTACATATGTTTTGATCGAGGCACTCTCACGGGACGTGAGGTGAGAGGCCCCTGGCCAAGCGGCCGTTACCCAGGTACGTGATACTTTTTCCAAGCCCCTGCAGACTAGACGTGTGGCAACCACATTTTCTTTGCATCTCAGAATTTTCCTTTGAAGTCAACCAATGTGTTTTATTGATAGTATATTTTATTCTAAATTTCAACTTAAGAATTATCATACAAGTGAAATGATGATGATAAATATACACAAAGCTATACAAGCACGTTTCACTACCGACTGAGCTATGTAGGCTTATGATGGTACCGTGTTTAATCGTTTGTCGTTGTTGCCGTTAGGTTCTAACAAGTATGTAAGTGCGAAAGTGATGTGTTGCACGATAAATAGATAAAACAGGACCATCATCATAAGCCACCTGGAGACCGTGTATTATTTAAAAGTAGATTAAAAGGGTAAGCCCGTGCCAGTTATTCATATTTTTTTGAATGGCTTTTGTCTAAATAACACTGGATACTCTTCAGCTGCCAATTTATTACATAAAACATAACTTATAACGAAATACGATGACAGCATACGACATTAATAACTATACCTAAATACGTAACGAACAAAGTGGCACCTCTTGGACAAGATCAATACGTTTGACGATTAATGTTTGAAAAAATGAATGATGAACTAACATATTTAATCACACAGCGTTAACATTACACGTTTCGAGTACCTACCCAACTAGCAAAGAAGTCATATAAATCAAGAGTTATACGACCTTCAGCTATATAAGAGTTTTATAGTCGTTTTTAGTTAACCTGTTAGTCAAATAAACGTTATAAATCTGATAGTTTAGTCGTTCTACCAAATAGTCTAATTACTATGGTAAATAAACGTTTTTGCGACTTAATTATACAATAATCTTGTAGAGGTTTTAAAGAAAACGTTTACTTAATGATGTTCAAAGTCGCATAAACGTTTTCGTCTTATAAAGGGTTTTGAAAAAACAGAACCGTCGTAATAAGGTCATTTTTACAACGTCTACATAATTTTATTGTTGTATAAGTGATATCTTAAAACCTTATCTCGACAGTTATATAGCGGTATTGAGGGTAACTTCAATATGACAAAAAGATATCAGCGGGACTGTTATCTACCTTTTATTCAACAGTTGGTTATATTAACGTAAAACAAAAACTTTGAAAAACATTTAGTTGTTGCCGAACCCGTTATATTCCTTTTATTGAACTATATGTTTTTAAATTGATTTTAAGTTACGGTTATAAAACATCATGCAATTTAAAGTCGATTTGAAATTAATATTATAAAACATCAGTCGCCATTTCGTGAGCATCACAGTACTATTTCAAAGAAAAAAATCATGGACGTTACATCGTGGAAACGGTACAAACGAATTGGCGGACTAGTAATGGCGGCTTAGTAATGGCGGACAATTTGTAGTCGTTATAAAAACCTTTACTTAAGATAAAGTTATATTGTAGTCGTATAAGTATAAATCCATGACTTGTTCCAAAATGGCTAACCTTAACTATAATAAAATATGAAGAAATATTGTTATAAATTATAATTATTTCGAATATATTAAGAGCGCGACAGCAAAAAACTGTATATCATCATAAACTTTAACAGTAAAGTGACCTTCCCATACGAATTTAGCTCACGCCAAATGTGCAAACGCTCAATATATAGAACAATATTTTCCATTACAAAACTTATAAAATTACCTTGTATTATTTTTCCGTACACTTTTTGTCACACACACCAAGTTTTGCGCGTATCTAAAATAAATGTCAGGAGCAGTTTTATAAATAAAACGTAAAAATTTTTAGCTGACTTAAAAGTCCGATAAGCAATGAGTAAGGATTACACTAAACCTTCTATAAAACAAAATGGTCAGTTATAAAACATTTATTTGATATTTAGGTCGCGTAAAGGTTTTTGTTGTACTCTTTATACAACGTTTTGGTCATTCCTTAATCGTTACAATACCTTTAATAAACGATTTAAGTCGCCATGCAAACCTTTATTTAACCTTTATCTCACCAATAAGTCTTATAATTTGCGCCACTTTCGCCTTTTATAACCGTTTACCTTACGTTTATATGACCAACCAAATAGGACTACAAGTTATATGCAAAACGTTGTCTCAACTTCTATATGACTATATTTTGCTAGTTGGGTATGTAATGCCGCAAAGAGAAAATGTAACACAAGGTGCAAGTTGAATTGGAGGAGTGCAACTCGCAAAGCCGGAACGATTGTGAGGATTTATCAATATGGTCAGGGAGATTTGCTTCTGCTACGGAATACGGTAACACCACCCTCGGATTTGCTAAAGCATTTCCCGTTTCTACATAGTGGTAATAGTATTAGGTTGAAACATTATGTGAGTCAGTTTTCTATTAGGTAGGATTTAAGAACATGTAAATGAAGGGATTGTATATACTCTGACATGATAGGCGATATAACGTAAGCGATAAATGCTTGCCGTTTTGAAATATTACTAAAATGTTGACTTTTCTATAAGAAAAAAAGACAATTAAGTACTAAATACCTAATGTAGTTTCTTTTAAATCGTTGATTTTGTTTAGCATTGTATGGCAAAAGCGCTTAATTCGTATACGAATGGTTTTCTAGCTTTACATATTCAAAACCGAACATTCGGGCCGTAAAACTCAGCGTATGTTTATACAACTCGAACAAAGGGCTAACGTATGCGGGGTTTATACCGTAGTGTCTCGAGCTGGGATTTTTGCGAAACGCTGAATTACAATCGCCTACGAAGGCACTGTCTTGAGCAATCCCTTTGTTTGTTCTATTCAAATCCAATGCTAATACGTTCACAGAATCAAAGCGGGCGGATGTTGTTCTTTGCGCTCTATCAAATTCGACTGTTATGGTCATGAAACTCGAATCATGAACAAATTTTATCGAAAATGAAAGGAGCACGAACTATGTTAGGTTTTTTTTATTCCTATCCGTTTTCGCTAAATACCATTCATAACTTTCGGTTATTTAAAGCTAATATTTAAACGGATGTGTCGAATATTAGACATTATTTACTTGGTCAAACTTGACCTACTTTGGCCGCTAACTGTCACTTCTATCAGGCACTTTTAGGCAATTTTGTAATTACATACATTGTTACTCTATAAACATTCATTCTATTTATCAATTTAATGTAACATGGTCAAATACGTATTTACATTCACACATCACATCATCAGCCTATGATAGCTGCTGGACGTAGGCCTCTCCTATTAACTATGCGTATTGACGCATTAGGAGGTAAATGCCCATAATAGCCACGCTGGGCAAGCGGATTGGCGATCGCAGTAATGTATCCGCTATGATGACGCTGCTGCCCATCATCAATCTTTATTAAAAAATGGTCAGTGACACTTCAATCCCTTAGTCGACTCTTACGACACCCGCAGGAGGAGTTGGGGTGGTGACAAATGTATTCTTACTGCCGTCACCACACGGCTTCATTTACATTAAATCATATTAACAATGGCGTAAATGTTGTTAGAAAATGCAGTCTGTCTTTGACTAAATATCTGTACTATTTATTATCTTGAATGTTAATTACAAAAGTACGGCAATAAACAACCCCTGTCTCTGTTACTTTCCACCAACAACGGAAGCAAAATATGAAAGTTGTTGCCAACTACTTAATTATGGTAGTCTAAATAGTAGCAGTCAATATGTGGCACTATGTTTGCAATCTGGCGTAAGCCGGGTGATAAATACTTGCGGGAAACGTGTGTGCGGCGGCATTAGTGGCCCTAATGACGGCGGCACCCAAAAGTTGGCAACTTGCGGAATCTATCGGCCACTTCTTTACGACCGGCCATTATCATCGCGGTCCCGATGAAACATGTTCCCCCCACTTTTAAACAGCTGCTTGCCGAAGTTTAAAGGCCTTGAATAGATTAGATTATTGA
>JALPQI010007139.1:0-44622 GCA_025490895.1 Thaumatotibia leucotreta | reverse complement strand
AATTGCAATATTTGAAATTATACCTTTAAAAAAAGTTTAAAGTCCCAGTAATTTCACCAATACGCCATTCAGCAAAAAACACAATCACTTCCAAAATGAAAGAAGTCAAAATCTTGCGCCAGACACGATCGCCGAGTCAATATTTGAGCAGATGTGCCGGGGAGGCGAAAATGTTATTTTTATGCGACCTACATGGAAATGTCGGGGCGCGTGTCGATACTATTGTCGATGTTTAGGGCGGAATGAGATAGGGCTGTTGCACCGATGCTCTACGAATATAAATAAATAAATATCTTAGGACATCTCACACAAATCAACCTAGTACCACTGTAATGTGCGTACCAGGCGACGATATATATAATAGATAGATACATATAGATACTTAAATATATACACAGCCATGACCAAGGAACAAACATTTGTGATAAATAAATACACAAAGAATGCCCTCGCCGGGATTCCAAACCGGAATCTCCAGCTTCGTAGGAACGGTCACTAACCAACTTGGCTAAGGAGGTTATATCTCGGAGTTTAGGGTTTTTTCCATAATCATTTGGTTAAAATTCGATTTAATCTCAAATGAAGTCAAATTGGCCTTTTTGCCAATCGTGTGCCGGAACAAAGAAGTCAAATTTATCGATATCGATATCACCAACAGCCCCTCCCTACGAACCCTTTCCCTCGAATTTGTATCTTAATGCTGCGCTTCTCTATTATTTAAGGAATATTATCATAAATTCGCCGACCAGATGCTTGTGTTATTCCTTGTTTGTTTTTTTTTTAAGGAAGACTTCAGATGTTTCAGTGGCCAGTGTTTTTGGTAGAATCTTTGTGCTAGAGTTTTGGAAAGTAGTGTACAGTCGAGTGCATCAATATATAGACACATTTGTAAGGGATCAGTATGGAAAAGTGTATATATATTAATGCCCTTGACTGTACAGTCGAGTTCATGAGCAAATCCAAGGCTTCAAAAATAAATGAGCATAGAAAAGTGCATAATGCATTTCATCTGAACAGATTCACTAATCAAAAATATGTCTACATATTACCTGTCATATTAATCTGAATATGTTTCGCATTAAAGGTGCGTGTAAACTAAAAGAGCATTCGCTGTTCTAACCTCCCACTCTACGAAATTCGATCGGTACACAAAACGTGATTGGTTGATTTCGTAGAACGGGCGCTAGAACAGCGAATGCTCTTTTAGTTTAACCGCACCTTAATATGTAATCAACTGAAACGCAAAACTATTTCCTTGTATTTTGACAGGCATCGAAAAGAGTACTGTACTGTCAAACTATACTTTTCTCTCTTTCACTTTACGTGTGACGTCATAGAAGCAGAGTTGGGCAAAAAGTAATATGATTACTCCTTCCGATTACTACAAAGTACACATACAAATGTAATATAGGTACAGAAGTAATCATATTACTTTATGCCCAATTTTGCATAGAAGTGTGTGTTTGCTTGCGGCTTTTTAGTCTTTTTACCCATTTATTTGCAGCACGCTTAGCACATGATTAGCGCAACAGTATTCAGTATGTCGCGGCGAGACAGATTTACCGTCTTTTACTAACTATATTAATAAAAGAGGGACGGATAGTCTATTTCGCCGCGACATATTGTCGCATCAATAATGTGCTAAGCTTAGAGATAGTTCGCACGAGCGTTTTTTTAACGGCCGTTAAAAAAAACGGTCAAATGAAACAAATGATAAACCGTATATTCATTCACACGATGGCGGTTTTAAACCGCGGCGCTTTTTTATCGAGCATTGTTTGATTTTCGACGTTGGGCGTTGGACGTTAAATCTAATTGAGCATAATGGACCGCCAACGTCAGGTTATAACGCGACGCCTTTTAAGCGTTCGTGCGAACTATCTCTTACTGTTTGGATTTATGATCGACTTTAAGCAGCATATTTTTTTCAGTGACTTCTTGGTATACCTACTTGTGTTGCATTCTATGGCGCTCGCGACATATTGATCCCTCCCCTCAGTGCGAGCGCGATAGAATGCTTTACGAATCGAGTAGAACCTAAAGGTGCATTCAGACCAAACGAGCATTCGCTATTCTATCCCCCCTACGAAATTCGATCGTTACACAAAACGTGATTTTTCATTTTCATTTTTTTTTTCATTTATTTATTTGCAATCATGATTACACATATATACAAGGTACAATAGCATAATACATGAACCCGGAAGGGTGTGGCAAAGAATTACTTACATTTTACATATAATAGAATCACAATTTCAACAAATACAACCAGATTAAAAAGTCACAGTATTATCAAGTAGCAAGCATAAATACAATAAAAAATTACAATACAAATACCAGAAAAATGTCAGACTAATACTAAGAAACAACAATCAATATGTCATCAGTATTACTATCAGTAACTATCAACATTAATTAACATTCTAATAAAAAACAAAGGAAAAAAATCGTAGATTTCGTAGAGCGTGGGATAGAATAGCGAATGCTCGTTTGGTCTGAATGCACATTGACGTATCCTTTACTTTCCAAGTTGCAACTCATGGTACAACACTACACTCATGGTACACTCTGTGTGAAATTTTTTTCAACTACGGCTATTGGTCATACATAGCTCATGGTACAGTCAAGGGCATTAATATATATACACTTCTCCATACTGATCCCTTACAAATGTGTCTATATATTAATGCACTCGACTGTACTGTTACTGTATCGTGTGTGTGTGTGTGTGTGTGTGTGTGTGTGTGTGTGTGTGTGTGTGTGTGTGTGTGTGTGTGTGGTAATTATAACAAAAAATGGAATTTGGAAATCGAACGTATCCCAACGAGGTGCGAGATCTTCTGATTAGTGGACAAACAGACAAACGGACAGTACTAACTAGTTGTGCGCCGTCATAATTAGGTACGTTTCCGTACATTAACGTTTTAGGAGCTGGCGTAATTCATAAGATAAAGGTGCTTAGACAAGTTACTTATGGAATTTGCTCACACTGTTTACTATGCGCACTTTATTAAGTCGCAGTGTATTAACTCTAATTATAATTAATTTACTAATTTAATTATGTCAACAGATATTAAGGTGCGTTCAAACTAAAAGAGCATTCGCTGTTCTAACCTCCCACTCTACGAAATTCGATCGGTACACAAAACGTGATTGGTTGATTTCGTAGAACGGGCGCTAGAACAGCGAATGCTCTTTTGGTTTAAACGCACCTTTAGACAAGTTACTTATGGAATTTGCTCACACTATTTTACTATGCGCACTTTATTAAGTTGCAATGTATTAACTCTAATTATAATTAATTTACTAATTTAATTAAGTCAACAGATATTAGTGTTAATTCATAAATATTTCTGGTTGCCCTGAAAACCAGCGCCATAACTAAAGCCCTTTAGTTATCGGCGTATGCTGAGTGGCATCCATTTTGATGCTTTGTACTTAGTTTAAGCTTTAACATAGATTAAGTTTTCTTTTTGTATCTATTTTTAGCATCAAATAAACATTTTTCATTTCATTTCAAGTTGCCAATCGCTAACGCTTAATCGCCAATCGTAAACGAAAGGCAGCTTTCTTTGCCGCACTAATGTGTAAGAGTGACAGAGAGGGAAAACTACGATACGCTACTAAGCGTTAGCGATTGGCAACTTGGCTAAGCACCAAGGTATTCCGCGCGCCAGTAGAAAAAAATGTAAACCAATATAGCTGACTATTTGTTGTCTTTGACATAATAATAATAAATAATAAATAAGTATCTTGGGACATCTTACACAAATCAACCTTGTCCCACGGTAGGCTCAATTAAGGCGTGGTGTGGGTACCAGGCGACGATATATATAATAGATATATACATATAGATACTTAGATATATACACAGCCACGACCAAGGAACAAACATTTGTGATAAATAAATGCACAAAGAATGCCCTCGCCGGGATTCGAATCCGGAACCTCCAGCTTCGTAGGCAGGGTCACTACCAACTAGGCTACAGAGGCTGTATATCGTGACATTCTTGATACGCGTTCGTAGATTTATTTTTACGTTAATATTACCTAATACTAATAAAACAACAAACAGCTTCGCTTAAAAGTCGCCGACATTAAAATAACTTCAGATAATGCTTAAAGCCAAAATTTAATGCCAAAAAATGGGATCTTCCGAGACTATTTCAACAATATGTGACTTTAAAACGATAAAAAAAAAATTGGCACGAGATTCAGCTTATTATAGTATCGATATTGTGATTTAATTAAGACTCATTGGGAAACTTAATAATCCAAAAGGGTAAAATAAGAAGAAACACTGTTAAAATGTAGAAGTTTAAATAAAACTTGATAAATATGGAGTAATTGATATAAATATCAACCACAGCGAGAAGAAAGGCAAAGAGCCGTTCTTTTTAATAAAACCCATGTAAAAGTATGGTTAAATTAAAATTTATCGTCGGGGATAGTGCAATACCGCGTAACTAAATATTAGATTAGATAAAGATTAGATTCCATAATATGTTTGAAATAATCTTATTGACATGTGTTAGATACTCGGTATTGCACTATACCCCACGGTATACATATATTACACAGCAGTGGCTACATTATTTCGTGGAGAAACCCTACAGCCCATCAAAATGCAGATTTTTTATTGTGACACAAATAAATATTTTTCTTTCTAGTGACTTCACATACAGTCCCAAAAAACCGCTAGTAGCTTACACTTGTACCATTCGACCACACGCCTCGTTACTGTTAACACTTTTCGTTTTAGACGATAATAGCTGTACAATTGAACGAACCGGTTTTATTTTTCCGACTGATTATTGTTCTGTGCATTTACCATCATAACTATGAACAAATAAAACATGGAAGCCGCACGCCATACTAAATTTGTTTTCAAAAACGGTCCTGAATTTTAATTGACAGTGTCACCCCCTCTTCAATGCATCACGTTAATGAAGTTCAGTATCAACCTATAAAACCTTACAACGCCATTTAAAAATAGTTGTGATTGGTCCATCTAAGTTTAGATTGGCTATATTCTATAAACATTTGTCAAAGATGTTGCGCCGAAATATATTATGCGCGATGTTCCGAAAAGCGCTATGTCCTGCCCATCTTGGCACAATTGAACAATTTGTGTTTGGGGGCATTTTTGTGCTGGCGTGGCGCTAGACGTACATGTTATAATATATGGTCGCAGCATCATAAGTACCTATATTACACGGTGTTTCATGACTAGCAATGTACCGAGGAGAAGTTTCATAAGTTACGAAACTGCTATAAAAAATGTTCCCGGCAATATAAATTTTACAAGTAATCTAATCATGCCAAAACCCTTGTATGTACATACCTTTATATTATGCCATGTTTACTCAATTGTGAAATACAATATTCTTCATAACACTTTTTTATAAGTTCTCATGGAAGCATTCTCAATATTCCCGCAATTTTGAGAATATTCTGCCACTTGTACATTGTTCATGTTAATTTTTTTTACAAAATTGTCGCCCTACTTTTTTGTAACAAGTATTTTTTATATAATTTTTACTCAGAATCGTGACCTCTTTCTTTCGATCTTAATAAATTTTGAACATAATCGGCATTTAACCGTTTTTAAATAACTACGGAACTCTAAACATAGCCCGACATGCTCTTGGCCGGTTTTTTATAACTACCACTAGAATCCTAGTCTAGCATTTACATTAGTCCCATCGACCCAAATATGTCTACAATTTAGAACTTTATAACCATGTAATACGGTGCAAATGCGTATTGATGTTGACAAGTTACTCATTAACATAAATGGAACATAATACGTGATGAGGTTATAATCATAGACAAATAAACCAATAGATGTCCAATCATACGATATTGCAGGGATCGGATCCGGTTTTTTTCAAAAACCTCGAAATAGCCGAATATTCTAAAATGTTTTACACTATTTACGTAGTACTCGGAATTGTATGTAATTTAATCTAGAATTACTCCATTAACAAAGAATTTATATACCAAAGAACGAAATTAGAACTTTAGAACCGTACTTTTGTATCGAGAAAAGACCGGGACCATATCTCTGCGATATTGTATGAAAACACCTTCTCGCAAAACAAGCTCTCTAAGAATCGTGTTTTTGAATACTAAATAAGGGATTGCAAAATAAAAATCATAATTAAATAAATTGCCTTCAAGGAAAACAAAATGTAACGTCATAATTGTGTTACGAAGTAAAATTTTGTGTAACAACTATCAATAATACGAACCTTTATCTTTTAAATTTCTCCTTTATAAAAAAATATAAAATAAAAAAATAAATAAATAATATAAATATCTTGGGACATCTTACACAAATCAACCTAGTCCCACGGTAAGCTCAATTAAGGCTTGTGTTGTGGGTACCAGGCGACGATAAATATAATAGATAGATACGTATAGATACTTAGATACATACACAGCCATGACCAATTGACCAAGGAACAAACATTTGTGATAAATAAATACACAAAGAATGCCCTCGCCGGGATTCGAACCCGGAACCTGCAGCTTCGTAGGCAGGGTCACTACCAACTAGGCTACAGAGGCTGACAAAACTACTTTACTACTGTCAAACGTTGTTGGACAGAGTATACCACATAGTTTGTATGACTAACTTTCGTAACACAATTGACGCAATCGTGATTTTTGTTTTGATTAATGCCTTAACTATAAATAAATTTCCATTATACGATACAAACCCGAACAGGGTTAAACGTCACCTTATACTATGTAATGCTTTTCATGTAATAAAATAAAATAAAAATAGTGTTTTTTTTTGCAATCGAACCATAATTAAATAAGAATTATACATAAAAAAAAAACATTCTTTGCTAATGGTCATTTCTCCGAGCGTTTCAACCACCGTGACTTAGGTGGCAACATTACCCGATTTCCGTGGGTATCTCATAGATTTTTTTGATCAACTACGTCTACCAATATATCCAAAAGTTCTTGCATCTCTAACGGGATTCGTGTGATAAGGGTGCTACCGAAGTCACGGCGGTTGAAACGCTCGGAGAAATGCCCTAATAATTGGAATTCATATGCGTTATAAATAAATAAAATAAATAAATAAATATCTTGGGACATCTTACACAAATCGACCTAGTCCCACGGTAAGCTCAATTAAGGCTTGTAATGTGGGTACCAGGCGACGATATATATAATAGATAGTACATATAGATACTTAAATACATAGACAGCCATGACCAAGGAACAAACACTTGTGATAAATAAATACACAAAGAATGCCCTCGCCGGGATTCGAACCCGGAACCTCCAGCTTCGTAGGCAGGGTCACTACCAACTAGGCTACGGAGGCTGACTAATATGTCATTATGTCATCATTAACGATAAAATTTCAAATCGTTACCGGACTTCTAACAAAGTGCCGTCCATAGGATTACATGTCTATTGTCTATGTCTATGGCCGATAGATAATGGCACGTTTATCCACATAAGGTAATGGATTTGCTGCGTGTAATTCTATGGTCATTTCACTCCTTTTATTACCATATCAGTGGCAAATAAGCATGGCTAAACAATTTTAAATATATCTTCCTTAGTCACGGTTGGTTTCTAATGTTTGTATGTATTTATTTATGTATGTATATGAGAATATCTATTAGGGTATTTTTTTAAAAGTTTAACAAGGTCGGTCACGATCATGTTTAAAAGTTTCCAGAAAGTCCAATATTTCGAAACTTATTCGTAAATTTGCGTCGCAGAGTTGGGCAAAAAGTAATCCGATAACTTCTGTAAATTACATTTGTATGTGCACTTCTTAATCTAAATTACTCTTTGTAATAAGCACACAAAAAAATAACTAGAAGAATAGGTAAACCATTAAAAAGAGCCTGGAATCGTGCACAATGTACAAAATAAACAGAACGTAAGTAGTATTTCAAAGTCAAAGTCAAACTATTCTTTATTCAAGTAAGCTTATTAATAAGCATTTTCGAATCGTCTGACATTATCAAGAGAGAGAAAAAAAAATCTACTACTGGTTCAAACCCTACACCGTTCCTGAGAAGAACCAGTAAGAAACTCAGGTGGACTTATTTTTTTCAAAACAGTATAATAATACACTTTAACATAATACAATAACACAATTTAACATAATACATCGCCATATTTCCTTGCAGTTAATAGACCCGACAACCACTTCATGAAACACAATCCAAATTAAAATCAAGAGTTCGTACTTCGAACTGCAAATTTGATCAATTAAGTCAATTGTTCAACTGAAGGGCATAGACAATTACTGGATCTTTTTGCCGATGCTCGACTTGGTCAGTGTTGCCAGTGCCAAAAAATACTCTAAAGGTTACATATGGATAACTAGAGTAATTTGAACTACGACGAGATGAAAAGTTTCAGAGCTTTAGCTATTTTACTATAAAAAAACTATTGTGAAAAATGGACGAAGGTATATGCACCCATTTTGTCTTTTGACTGCGAGTCTCCACCCTCTGACGCTCGCGACGGGTAGGTACTTACGTCACTTCAGACTACCGTTTGACAAAAGTGGTGATTAAAATCGAGTGGCTTGTTGAAAGACTGACAGTCATTTGTCAATATTTTTAGGGTTCCGTACGAATCACTAAATGGTGTGATTGTTTATGTACACAGTTAAACGACTTGATGAAAACAAAATTTTATATATTTTTTTTTTTTTTTTTTTTTTTTTATTTATTAAGAAACAAACGGTCATTTACAGACATGTAGATATATATGTAACATTTGTTTAACAGCTTAGACCTACAGTTCCCTTAATTGACATTATAACGAATGATAATCACATTAAAAGAGTACCCAACTTCAGTTAGTACCTACAGTATAGCAGTTACACGTATACATAATTATATGTATACTCAGTCCAACCAGCACGCCGGCAGAAAAAAGAAGAAAGAGGCGGCAAATTCTAGTTTTCTATGGACAACCAACTCCTGCCAACATTTTTTTTTTTTATTTGCCGCCCGTCCCCGCCGACAAGCCGGTTCGACAGTGTATATATGACAAGTGGTAATGGACCATTGTGCAATACAGCATTTTTTTTTTTTTTATCTATATATGTGTGTCAGTGCATATGGAAAGGTACCCCGTCACGGTGCTTAAAATTGACTTTATTCAAGAATTTATAAGGTTTATTTCAAAAGTCGTGACAAGGTACCCCTCCGTGTGCATTGACACATATACACTCACGAACTACAAAAACGGGCCACTTTCTATAGTTTTTCCCATACAAATACAAATCCACCCACTTTCATTGTCCGAGAGTGTACATTTCTGTTAAAAAGTATATAGATAATTAATTAGGTGACTATCCGCACATTGCAATTGCCTATATGTAATTACATTACATAAGTTACCTATGTTATTTAAATGCTTTTTTAAGATTGCGTAAACTACAATCAAATATATCAACATTTTCTAGTTTAGCATTCTCATTATATAACCTACACGCACGCCTTACGAACATATTTCTTGCATAGCACGATTTGTAACCAAAAATAGCGAACAATTCTTTTCTGCGACATTGACGGACACGTCCTTTTGGAACTTTTAAATATATGTTTTGTAGTAACGAGGGTGTATCTAACTGCGAGTGTAATATTTTATACAGTAAGACCGAATCAACACAGTCACGACGATCTGCGAGGGACTGAATCATAAAGTTCTTTAAGGAGCTATCATAGTCTACGTAAGAGTAGCCTGTTCTGAAACCCAGTGACTTGACAAACTTTTTTTGGACCCTTTCGATCCTATTAATGTGTACGGCGTGGTATGGCTTCCATACAGAACAAGCAAATTCAAGATGACTTCTAACAAAACTATTGTATAAAATTTTGTAAGTCACTGGGCTTTGAAAAGGCTTACCTACTCTAAGAATAAATCCTAATTGTTTGTAACTTTTTTTTAAGACATTGTCGATATGAGGTACAAAACACAATTTAGAGTCCATTACAACGCCTAGGTCACGGATTTGTGTTACTCTATCCAGATGCTTATTCGATAAAGTGTAATCGAAGTTAATGTATTTTTTTTTCTTTGTAAAACTAATAACGTTACACTTTTTAAGGTTAAGAAATAAACTATTAGCACTACAGTAGTTTTCAAAGTTATTTAAATCTTCTTGCAGTAGTTCACAATCTCTCTGGTTCTTGATCTTTTTAAATATTTTCGTGTCATCTGCATAGAGTAACACATCCGAATGTTTAATGACCTTAGCTACGTCATTAATATAAAGTTGAAATAACAAGGGCCCTAAATGGGACCCTTGGGGGACCCCAGAACTGACCTGCTTGTATTGAGAGATGTAACCCGACAATGCTACGGCCTGGCTTCTGTTTTCAATGTAAGATTTGATCCAACGGAGGAGGTCACCGTGTATACCAAGTTGCCAAAGCTTGACTAGCAAGGTGTTATGGCATATTTTGTCGAAAGCCTTAGCAAAATCGGTATACACGGCGTCAACACTACACTGATTATCCATTGCATCTTTTACTATTTCCGTAAAAGTCAGTAAATTGCTATCTACTGACCGACCCTTGAAAAACCCGTGTTGGTTTGGAATAATGTGGCATCTAACGACGTTGAAAATGTATTCAGTAACTATTTTTTCTAGCAATTTACCAAACTGACATAATTTAGATATTGGTCTGTAATTTTCAATTTGGTGACTGATAGGACCTTTCGGTATTGGGGTTATACAAGCTTTTTTCCAAACGGTCGGAACACAACCTTCGGTTAGTGATTTATTAAAAAGTATAGTTATAGGCAATGTCAAAGGAGAAGCACATCGTTTTATTAACAACGGATGCACTCCGTCGGGTCCTGCACCTTTGTAGACATTTATAGAATTTAAAAGCTTAAAAACAGTATTAGTATTTATTTCAATTCTAGAAATGTCAACCAGAGGAGCAGAAGGAGGATTTAACATTAATTCATTGAAGTTACTGGAGCTAGATTTAATAAACACAGATTGAAAGTGCTCGTTAAAAAGATCACAAATTTGTTCTCCGTCGGAGGTAGTAATTCCGTTGTAATGCATAGTTTGTGGATAGCGAGACTTAGAAAATATTGACTTTACGTATGTCCAAAAGTAATCAGGATGTGATTGAATTTTTTGTTCTGAATACGATATATATTTTTTATAACATTCTGTTTCCATTTTTTCTGCGCGTTTCCGCAATATTTTAAAACTATTATAATCTAAAGGATTTTTATAAGCTTTCCATAACCTGTGGTATTTCTTTTTTTCGTTGAGAACTTTTCTAAGAGAATTACTATGCCAGGCAGGTCTGGATGCAGACGAAAAAGGCCGACGACGGGGGACATACTTTTCAATCAGACCCCATAAAGTATTATAAAACTTATTGATACTATTTTCCATGCTCAGGCCGACAAAAAAATCACACCAATTAATTTTAGAAAGCTCCATATTAATATGTCTTGAATAGATAATTGGGTCAAAATTCTTTTCGTTGTCTTGTTTCATACCACTCTGTCACGCTTTTAGTTGCCGTTTCAACTCAGTATATAAAAAAATCCGTTGCACTTGTATTTCTTTTTCAAGCTAGATTTTAATCCATACATCAAAAATTGGAAACAAAACATCATCTCATACAAAAATCACAACTGTGTCACGTTTTTTAGGGACACAAAATAAGAACGAAAAGAATTTTGACCCAATGGTACATACTTTTTTGTATACCAATATATCAATACATAGTCAGATAAAAATGGCGGAAAATTTCTCTGCATATCGCCACGTCTTTCATAAACAGTTTTTAAATTCCACATTACAATATTGTCCATGGCGTATGCGGTCATATTAAATGTAAAATATAATAAGAGAAGCAGCATTTTTCCTCGCATATTTCGCCTTCCCTTAGAACTTGTCAAGGAACTAATAAGTAAAGGTGTGCTGTAAAGGTTTCTTGCCCGTTTGATGCCCCTGTTAAGGTTTTATAAAAAAAGCCTATAAAAAAAGTTTTTTCACATTTATAAAAATTATTCTCAATTTTTTTTGGGAAAATTGTATTCGTCGAATTTTAGAAAAATAATATTGCTGAATTGTCCCTTTCTTAAGGCCGAGTCACACCGACTCTGTGTGCAGCACGTGTACGTGAATTAATTAACTAATATTGATTATGAAATAATGTAAGTTTTTAAGTTTGTTTATATTTTTTCTACTGCACCACGGAATACATTGCTCTGCAATTCCTGAAGTACAATATTCTAGAATTTCTAGATGATTCAGTAAAGGTGCGTTTAAACCAAAAGAACTTCGCTGTTCTAGCGCCCGTTCTACAAAATCAACCAATCACGTTTTGTGTACCGATCGAATTTCGTAGAGTGGGAGGTTAGAACAGCGAATGCTCTTTTAGTTTAACCGCACCTTAAAATAAAAGAAACAAAACCACTACACCATAGATTAAGCAAGCATCACGCACGTACTTCATAAGCGAAAGACAACGCTTCTTTCAATAAATTCCGCATTTTCGCTAGTCTATGGTATACGTGTATTGTAAATATTCAAAATTCGAACGGATCGAGCGAGCACGTTGGGAATCTAAATGGCTAACTTATCTGTTTCACCGCGCTGGTAGTGTTGCCAGGGTGTCGATAAATGTATATTTTGTTTTACGCTTGTAAAGGGATAAGTTGTTTTGTGTATTCCTCATTCGCGTACTTTTCTAGCAACCATATGTTGTGTCCATAAGTAATACACTTTATTCGGAAAGAGAGTAATTTTAAGATTTTATGGCGAGACAGTGCTAACTTAATAATTTGTTATGGAGCTAATTCAATTAGTAGGGTTTGGGAACCTGCAAGGAAAGCGTTCTTCGATGTTCGCATAGTTAATGCTGACGCTTTCTCATACAGCAACCTCACTTGGCAAAAAACGGCACAGAAGCACAGCCGAGAAAAGCATCTAAAATACGATCGAGCCACAGAAGATTTAAGAGCCTCTTTTACACCTTTAATCGTTTTATGTGATGGTGCTATAGAGACGGAGTAAAACAATTTCTTGAACAGCATCAAAACTAAAAACAAAATGCGAAAAACCATACTCGCAAATAATTTTTTGGCTTAAAGTTAAAGTCCAAATATCAGGGTCGCGTTTTATAAAGTTACAATTTACAATTTCGCTGTTTGCCTCTCTTTCTAGCCAATATGTGCGTGCGTTAGAGAGGCAAACAGCGAAATTGTAAATTGTAACTTTATAAAACGTGACCCTGTTATACGAGCAGTTTCAATTATTAGGGTTCAGAAGTAAACAAGAAACAGTTATATGTAGTTTCGCTATGTCCGTCTGTATGTCTGTCTGTCTGCGCTTTGAACGGTGACCGTTAGTATGGGAGTTAGTAAGGAGACCTTTTTAATGACACTACTCCCAGCTCTGTTGGTTTTTGGTCCATTTTGACGCATAGTCCTTTCACTTATATCTGAAGTCGACAAAAACACCGGCCGAAATATCGATAAGATCATCCCAACCCTATTCTCCACAGAATCTTCTGAAGAATGTAAAGTGTGTGTTTCTCTGCAACCCAATGGAAACAATACTCGGGACTCGGGATATCGGAAAATGTCCGTGTTTGTGCAACGAGAAGTATCGCAGATATTCTCGTTTCAACGTGAGCTGTGTATCATCTTACCCCCTTATTCATAAATTACATTTCTGACAACTAGAGGCCTTTACATCTCTAATATCATTGATATACATACAGTGTGTGGTCTTTAACACGGGAGAAAAATGAAATGAGTGACTCCTTAGACTATCAGCAATAATCCTGTAAAGGTCCCGGTGTTTCAAAGTGGTTAAGTTCGGAGATATTGTCATTCAAAGCTATGGACCTTTAGTACTGGATCTTGGCATCACGATGTCGTAGCTTGTCAGTCGCAAGACATCTTGATAGTATACCAGGTAGGAAGTCATAACAATAATTTTGTTTGCATTTTTACACTAATTTGATACGGTTTTTAAAAAAAAATTGTACATTTTTCAATGATTCAAAAATGATAAGTTATTGATAACTTTTAATTCAAGTAAATGAACCCATAATAATGAAAAATACATGAACAAAAAATTACAATTTTTTTTTTTTAATTACAATATGTGGAAATGATTGTTGATCAGCTTAGTGCATACCGTTTAAATTTTCACCCCGGTTGTAGGCCACACACTGTAGATGCATAATAATATTGTGAACTTGTACAATAAGAATTATTTTTGTTTATTATTATTATCCTTTATTTATCTCATGTTATTTTAATAAGATGTATTATTATACCGTTTTGAAAAAATAAGTCCACCTGAGTTTCTTACTGGTTCTTCTCAGGAACGGTGTAGGGTTAGAATAGAACCAGTAGTAGATTTTTTTTCTCTTGATAGTGTCAGGCGATTCGAAAATGCTTATTAAAGGTGCGTGCAGACCAAAAGAGCATTCGCTGTTCTATCCCCCTACTCTACGCAATTCGATCGTTACACGAAACGTGATTGGTTGATTTCGTAGAGCGGGGGATAGAACAGCGGAAGCTCTTTTGGTCTGCACGCACCTTAATAAGCTTACTTGAATAAATAATAGTTAGACTTTGAATGTCTCCCAACTTAGCAAGCCGCTAAGGCTTGATGTCACAAACCAAACTTTTATTCGAACGCTCTTTTTTATGTTGGCACAACAAAGTGGCTCCACTCCACCTGATCATAAGTGAGAAGTCGAGCCCAAATCGCGGCGGCAACGAACAGGAGACCAGCAGTAAAGGTGCATGCAGACCAAAAGAGCATTCGCTGTTCTATCCCCCACTCCCACTATACGAAATCAACGAATCACGTTTCGTGTAACGATCGAATTTCGTAGAGTAGGGGGATAGAACAGCGAATGCTCTTTTGGTCTGCATGCACCTTAACCTGTCAGTTGCCACCGCCTTGCTGGCCCGCTAGATACTTCTTCACGCTTCGCTTCTAAAGGTACGAGCAATACGGTCTCAGAATTAACCCTCTAAAATGTGAGCGGTGAATAAAATGCGGTGAGTGTTGAATCACTCTGTATATAAATAAATATCTTGGGACATCTTACACAAATCGACCTAGTCCCACGGTAAGCTCAATTAAGGTTTGTGATATGGGTACCAGGTGACGATATATATAATATATATAGATACATATAGATACTTAAATACAAAGACAACCATGACCAAGGAACAAATATTCGTGATAAATAAATACACAAATAATGCCCTCGCCGGGATTTCAACCCGGAACCTCCAGCTTCGTAGGCAGGGTCACTCCCAGTACCAACTAGGCTACGCAGGCTGTCCGTTATTCTAAGTCCAAAAAAAGTAATAGATCGAAATAGTCCCAACTACTTACCACTCCTACCAGCCAGGTTAATATCGGGTAGAATTATAAAAACAAGCCAATAATCCGGCCTTGTTTACCAGAAATCGTTCGGGAGCAATAATGGTCGTATTCCCGTTGTCGAAGCTCTTAGGCCAACCAGTTTATGGGAGACTTGAGACTTATTTATGAGTGTGTATATTAGTTTTTTAGCCGTGTGGTGTAAGGTAGTAAGAATACATTTGTCACCACCCCAACTCTTCCCGCGGGTGTCGTAAGAGCAGACTAAGGGATTGAAGTGTCACTTACCCATTCTTTGATAGAAGATTGATGAAGGGCAGCGTCATCATAGTGGACACATTACTGCGATCGCTATAATCCTCTTGCCCAGGGTGGCGATTATGGGTATTTACCTCCTAATACGCATAGTTAATAGGAGAGTTTTACGTCCAGGGTCGCGTTTTATAAAGTTACAATTTACAATTTCGCTGTTTGCCTCTCTAACGCACGCACATATTGGCTAGAAAGAGAGGCAAACAGCGAAATTGTAACTTTATAAAACGCGACCCAGGTCCCGTAATTTTCATGCCGATGAAATCAATTTGACGTCACGCTCCATATATGGTGATTCCAAATAGTTTTATTGTTAATTGTTATTCATTAGTCGTTAATCATTTTATTATGTACAAATTACTTCAAAAGTAGTATATATTTACTCGTGAAATAAATAATACCTACCTACTTGATACGTGCTTTAGGTACTTTAAAGAGGAATTCTGTTTTCTACGTAATTATTGAAATGTGTTAACAATATCATTTAATAAAATGTACGTATAAAAACAAATCAAACAGTTTTATGTTTCACGTATTAAGTAGATATTGTTTATTTTACATGTAAATCGACTACTTTTGTAGTTATTTGTACATGATTAAAATGATTGACGACTAATGATTAATAATTAACAATAAAACTATTTGGGATCACCCTAAGTGGAGCGTGACGTCAAATTGATGTCATCGGCATGAAAATTACGGGTCCTGCTGGTGATGAAAACAGTTAAAAGACCAATTTATACTGGCTGCTTGTTAGTTGGTTCTCTTAAACGATGGGAATACGAACTTTCTCCCCTACAAGGGATCTTTTGTTCGTTAATTACGATCCGAATAGGCAAAGTCGGGTGAATTGGCGAGTTGGGAAATAATAAGTCCGTTGTTTACTTACTTTTATAGTTGTAGGGTGTGCTGTAAAGATATTTTTCTCAAACATGCAATGAAATGTTGTAGTTAAGTGCTAAAAAAGTGGCCGGGAAGTAGCTCGTTGCAGGCCTAGGCCGGCAAGTACCTCTTTTTTAATTTTCTTTTGACATAGGGTTGTGGGGCATCTTGGCTTTTAGCCAATAATTATCTGTAAGTAATATTAGTATAAAAAAAATGATTGGCAAATTTTTCCAGTTATAATTAGGTATTTAAATTATATAATTTAAAATAAATGTATAATAACTACTCAAAATAATATTTAAAAAGCAGTATTATACGGAGCGATCCGTCGGCCCCGATCACTGCATGCGATTAATTAGACCCAACCGACCGCGTCGTCTAATACCGCTTTTTTAAATAAAAAATTTTGCAACGTTCAAACAGGTCAATCTTAAAAAAAAAGAGGTCTCGATGTCGTATTTGACTTTTGTTGTGTTTCAAAGACTTGGTTATCTATGTAGTTGACTTATAATTTCTTAGAAAGTAGATACATTTTTTTGTTTCATTTCATTGCATGTTTGAGAAAAGCATTATACATACCTCGGCCATGAAGTGACGGGTTGCCGTCCGAATACTATCCGGCCTCGCTTCGCTCGGCCGTCTACATATATTCGGCCGGCAACCAGTCACTTCCCGGCCTCGGTAGTAATGTACTAATCTGAAATAAATGTAATATACTGAGGAATATGGAAATGTCTTCTACTCGTACATATACTACTATTGTTGTGAAAAATAACAACGATAAACAGAATACATAGATACCTTATAGATACTTACTTAAAGGAAATTTGGATACTCTGGAAGAATTAGGTTTTCAGGGTTTTTTAAAGGTAAAATATAATTGATACATACACAATACAACCAAGGAACAAAATACTCGTAATAGTAAATTTATGCAAAAATAATGCCCTGGCCTGGATTCGAACCTGGAACCTCCAGCCTCATAGTCAAGGTCAGTAGTATCATTACCAATTACCCACTAGGCTACGGATGCTGACAAAATGCAATTGTAGTTTAGTTTATTTAAATACAAATACATTACAGTCCAAATACATTTTTTCCCTCTGAAACCATCCTTCCATATTTTCATCAAAAGTCAATTTTCCATGGGATTGCTTGATTTTTAATGACAGAAATAGCAGTTTACGGCAATTGTAGGTTAGAAAGTTGTTTACTAGTTAATACATCTACACCAATCGTCAGTAAAATCTGTAAAAAAATAAACAAAGCTAAAAACTTGCAATATTCCACAATCACGCACTATTAGAACGCAATCTTGGTTTTATTACGAACTTAAAATCTTAAACCTTGAGTTCACATACATTTTTAGTTAAAATTATTAATATTTATCTGCATTAACGTAAAAATATATCTGCGAACGTGTTTCACAATATATGTCAAAGATGTCAAATGCTACGGAAAGTCGGCCATGTTTGTTTACTTTTTTTTAAAGATTCTATTACTAACGATTGATATAGGGTTGTACAAATACAATCGTTTCAAGCAAATGCAAAACTTCTACTCACGCATGACTACCTTATATCAAACTAAACTTACTAACTCCGAAAACTAGGAACCATTACCTCCCCCGCAAACAATAGCAAACACAAGGCGAGCAATAAAAAGAGATATTAAATCTGTGGCCATTCATCACAAGTGTTGCCAGATTGATATAAGATACCCGGTTGCCAGATAATGGTTTTTATAAAGCTTTTTAATTTACCTTACATAGTCTTCGGGGTTTGGTAAAAACGAGATGTGATACTCTCGTATTAGAAATAGGATAATACTAGATAGATAATGTTCTTAATGTTATTGGCCCGTTTAATAAATACATATGATTATATATTTAAACGTATCGGTGGGGCAGCGTAACACAAAATGTCATTTTTAGTACAGATGATGCTTTTTTATGCACTAGTGCGGGAAGTGGTTCAATTGTTGCAGCTGGGCAAAAAGTAATTTGATTACTTCTTTAAATTACATTTGTATGTGTACTTTGTAATTTTTTTCGCATTCCATCATAACTTAATTTTTCGTTAAACTTAAAATCGTTATATTTTAAAAACTAGTCATTAAGTAAGGTTGCATCTTCGCACAGTTAATTAGACTATTAGAGGCTATCTTTTCACAAAATTTCAGCAAAATGGACCGAACGGATTTTTCCGAACATTCCGTGCGGGGTTCAAAGAACCAAATGAGTGGATATTACATAACATGTTTTTTTATGGTACATAATTTTATTTTATTTTATAATTATAATTTATTATAACACGATTGTGTAAAATATTATGGTAACTTTTTAAGAATTTTCATTAAATACCCTACTAAAAAAACGTTTGTTTAACTAAGCGAGCAGTTAGGATATACTTGTAACGATAATCCGCTGCTGAACTTTATTATTACCAATCCTGACTGAGACCTTTTAACATCTCTAACAAAACATTAGATGTAATTACAAATGTTCTGACTTTTAGGGACTTTATTTCTCTAGTTATTATTATTACTTATATTTCCGTTTATTTAAAAACAAACTTATTTTTTAGTTTTTTTAATTCATATTAAGTATTATTATTTGAAAAAATAAGCCTCGTATAATTATTTTATTCTGTTGACGATTCAAATGTGTTTTTAATACAGATGGTGTACTTTTTAGGCTCTAGTGCGAGAAGTGTGTCATTTTACGTCAGGTCCAAAACTTCGGAGCGCCATCTGTACTAAAAACGTCGTACGAGACACGTGCAAAAACGAATTTCGTTTTTGCACGTGTCTCGTACGTGTGCATATTTTTCGCACTTGTGTCGTAATGTACTATTTGCTATTCCTGCTTGAATAAAGAATAGTTTGACTTTAACTTTGAATCTGTACCTACTTATTTTCGTTGATTACTGGTATAACACGTCTTATTGAAATATTTGACCAAAACATGTTAATTTAAGTAATTTGACCTGTATTTAGGTAGATCAACTTTTTTTTGTCTGTTATTATTACCTGCTACGTTCACCTGAGTAATAACAAATTGAAAAGAAATTGACTAATTTATGTAATTCTTAAAGCGATTCGAAGTATTGTATCACAAATAACAATAAACCGAATATTCGAACACCTAAAACTTTCGAATATTTGCAAGCCCTAGCTTTAGCTACATTACGTTTCAATACACTGTTTCGCGCATGTCTAACGTGTGTGTTTGTTTGTTACAGATGGTGGTGGGGCGGGGGCGGTGCTAGGCATGCAGGGCGCCGCGCCCGCCGCTGAAGGCGATCAGGCGCAATTTGAGGCAGATAAGCGGGCGGTGTACAAGTGAGTACCTTATACGAGCGCGCTGTGTACCTTATATACGTTCTAGTGACATGTTATGGTGGCAGGGCAGGGGAATGAGGGTGCGGGGCGCGGCGCCAGCCGCTGAAGGCGATCAGGCGCAATTTGAGGCTGATAAGCGGGCGGTGTACAAGTGAGTACCTTATACGAGCGCGCCGTGTACCTTATATGTCCTTACGACAAATTCTGGTGACGGAGCAGGGGCGGTGTACAAGTGAGTGTACTTTATACGAGCGCGCTGTGTACCTTATATACGTCCTAGTGACATGTTATGGTCGCAGGGCAGGGGAATGAGGGTGCGGGGCGCCGCGCCAGCCGCTGAAGGCGATCAGGCGCAGTTTGAGGCAGATAAGCGGGCGGTGTACAAGTGAGTACCTTATACGAGCGCGCTGTGTACCTTATATACGTCCTAGTGACATGTTATGGTGGCAGGGCACGGAATGAGGGTGCGGGGCGCCTCGCCAGCCGCTGAAGGCGATCAGGCGCAATTTGAGGCAGATAATCGGGTGGTGTACAAGTGAGTACCTTATACGAGCGTGTCTCGTACCTTATGTATGTCCTAGTGACATGTTATGGTGGCAGGGCAGGGGAAGGAGGGCGCGGGGCGCCGCGCCAGCCGTTGAAGGCGATCAGGCGCAGTTTGAGGCTGATAAGCGGGCGGTGTACAAGTGAGTACCTTATACGAGCGCGCTGTGTACCTTATATGTCCTTTCGACAAATTATGGTGACGGAGCAGGGGCGGTGTACAAGTGAGTACCTTATACGAGCGCGCTGTGTACCTTATATACGTTCTAGTGACATATTATGGTGGCAGGGCAGGGAATGAGGGCGCGGGGCGCCGCGCCCGCCGCTGAAGGCGATCAGGCGCAGTTTGAGGCAGACAAGCTAGCGGTGTACATGTGGGTGTACCTTATACGAGCGCGCTGTGTACCTTATATACGTCGTAGTGCCATGTTATGGAGGCAGGGCAGGGGAATGAGGGTGCGGGGCGCCGCGCCCGCCGCTGAAGGCGATCAGGCGCAATTTGAGGCTGATAAGCGGGCGGTGTAGAAGTGAGTACCTTATACGAGCGCGTCATGTGCCTTATATGTCCTTTCGACAAATTATGGTGACGGAGCAGGGGCGGTGTACAAGTGAGTGTACTTTATACGAGCGCGCTGTGTACCTTATATACGTCCTAGTGACATGTTATGGTGGCAGGGCAGGGAATGAGGGTGCGTGGCGCCGCGCCAACCGCTGAAGGCGATCAGGCGCAATTTGAGGCTGATAAGCGGGCGGTGTACAAGTGAGTACCTTATACGAGCGCGTCTTGTACCTTATATGTCCTTTCGATAAATTATGGTAACGGAGCAGGGGCGGTGCTAAGTTTGAGGCAGATAAACGGGCGGTGTATAAGTGAGTGTACCTTATAGGAGCGCGCCGTGTACCTTATAGAAATTGATTGATCTGTGGGCTATGGCTAAACTAAACGCTTCGTCATGGTGAAGCAAGCAAACTATAAGTGTACTAACTGTAACTTTAAGTGTGTATATGTCCCGGCGATATATTATGGTAGGGATGAAAGTTGCCAAGTTGAGGTCAATAAGCGGGCGGTGTATCGATTAGTGTAGCAGAAGAAGAAGAAGAGTAAGGCTGCGGTTCCATTGAGGCGGAGAGGAGCGGAGATGTGCAAAATTGGCCAATGAGACCGCATCACAGTGTTTCGAATTTTGAATTTGAAGAATGTAATTGGTCAATTTTGCACATCTCCGCTCCTCTCCGCCTCAATGGAGTCGCAGCCTAAGAACGCGTCGTGTATCGTGGGACAATACATATTAAATTGCTTGAGATCAAGACGGCTCAACCAGCTACTCCGAACAAACGCTTGGAGGTGACGAACCACAGCCAGAGCATTATTAGAACAAAGTGTTTTGTTGTGTAAATAACCTACCCTGCGACCATATAACACATGGACGCCTAATGCCAGCTCAAAAATACCCCCTAAACCAATTGTTCAATTGTGCCAAGATGGGCAGGACATAGCACTTTTCGTGACACCGCGCACATTTCGTCGCAACGCAACATCTTTGACAAATGTTTATTGAATATCGCCAATCAAAACTTTGATGGACCAATCACAATTCTTTATAAATGGCGGTTTAAGTTTTTACAGGTTGACATTCTAATTCATTGCCGTGATGCATTGAACAGGGGTGACACTTGTCAACTAAAATTCAGGATCGTTTTTGAAAGACAATGTAGTATGGCGTGCGGCTTCCATGTTTTATTTGTTCGTAGGTTTAAACCATGATTTGTGTTTAGTTGAACATATCCGTTATTCGGATATTTAGAGGGGTCCATATTGGCACTTATACAATTTTTTCTTCGAATATTTTTACTAATACCGTTTTTTACTCATAATCATCATTACTCCGAAAATGTTTTCTCATACTTTTTTTCTTACTAAAAATTATACTTCTACCTACAATGTTCATAACGATTTTTATTTCGAAATTTTATCCTCCTAAAGTCGTCAAGTAGATTAATCTATACTCATAAAGTTATTTGAAATAAATTGTTTATTTATAAACATTTTCCCATTAGGTTCACTCTGTTGTGGTATAATTCTTTTATGAATAACATAAACTATGTAGTCATAGTGGGCTTTGTGCAGAAACTGTTGTGACATACTCGACTTTAGCATATTTCTTTGTGGCAGATTTCGAGTTGTTCGAATACATATTATTCGAGCATAATTTCGATGCTCCTATTTATGATGAGGCATAATCTGGATGTGCATAAAAAGTATCGGCATAGTTTGTTTTAACATAACAGAGAAGGAATAATTACAACCTCTCAATATAATCGAGGTAGTAGTAATATTCTATACGTTACTTACTGTGTTACTGAGCTGAGTACTTTCTAGGTTGCTAAAAAAAAATAACCTCGAAGACTAAGGCGGGAGCTTTGCTCCCGCCTTAGTCTTCTAACCTAACCTAACCGAGTCGGATCTGCCCCGGAAGGTTTTGTTCGCTCGCTTCGCTCGCTCACTGCAGAAATTTTCACCCTCACAGCAAATTCTGCCTGACGAAAAAGGCAAGTTTCGGCGTAATTAATGATATGCCAAGATAGTTTCGGACAAAATAATATTCGAAATATTGTTATTTAAGCCAAGTGATGTTTCTGTCTCATTAAGTTGATGCCAAAATAGATTATACCAAGTCTGTTATGTCCTAAGCGTTTCGGACAAAAAAAGTTTAGAGGGAGCCCGTTTAGTACAGTACCCACTCTGCCACAACCTGATTTGTGCAGGTAGCTAGTTTACAGTAATAGTACGATTTATATTTAATTAAACAAAAATAATTCATACATAAAACCAGTACAAATAAAAATAAATACCTATAACATTAGAATATATAGCATAAAATAAGTATAGTGAAAAATTATATAAACATAAAAGTTAGTACTAAAAATATGTATGAAAAACAATATTATGAACATAAATAATTCTATGTGACGATGATTATGAACAAAGATTATTCTAAATACCGATCATTATGAAGTTAAATTGTATAAGAAAAATTTTCGGAGTTCCAATAATCTAAGTTGCAATTTTATAAATACTTTGGCGCACCCTATTTAGAGGTTATACTATCCGGATATTTTTGGATGTTAATCTTGGCGGATATCCGGATAATCCGAATAGTGGATTATTCGGATTGCAAACCCTAGGCTCAACCAGCTACTCCGAACAAATGCACATCCAGAGCATTTTTAGAACAAAGTGTTGTGCTATGTAAATAACCTGCCATTTGATTTAAGTTGTTTTTGTTTCTCATTCCAGACACCCCCTGTTTCCGCTACTAGCGTTACTCCTTGAGCGATGCGAGCAAGCAACAGCGGGGGCGGAGCCCCCCGCCGCGGACGCTTTCGGCGCGGATCTTCAGGTAATAGAGATGATGACTGTAGTTAAAATATTTTTTTTTAGTACAGATGGTGCCTTTTTTAGGTTCTAGTGCGAGAAGTGTGTCATTTTATGTCAGATCCAAAACTTCGGAGGGCCATCTGCACTTAAAAACGTCGTACGAGACACGTGTAAATTAGTTATAATAATAATAATAAGGGGCAGCTTGTGGCGAGCTGACGGTGAGTGGCGACACCGCGGACCCCTATTCCAGAGGGCCCTTTTGTATGGCCCTCGCCTCTGTGCTTGCCTTGACCGGCCGGCCAGAGTTGATTCGCAAGAGCGGTACCTATGCTCCAGGTTGGAATTGTAAAATGTCATAACGCCGGCGGCCCTTGAACGGATTACCGGGATCTGGCTACCGCAGTCTCACCTCTCGACAACCTCAAAGCCACTCTGAAGTGTTGCGCTATTGTCGCACTGTGCGTGCGGCCGTTTGTAGGGCCCACTAATTGAGTTGGCGAGTCACCACCTGCCTTTTTACAATTTTGAGACTGATTGTCACGGCAGGTGTCCGCTAGTCTCCTCCTATAACCCAGTATCCAGTCCATCCAATATACCAACCATAGCCCATGACCTTAGTTTCCATCGCAGTCACAGTGCTGCACTGCAATAGTCTTTGCACCTGGCGGGGACCATCTCCGGACGTATCATATTGTGCGCTCGGGGATGGTATCCGCCACGTGTATCCTTTGCTTTATATTAATTGTCTTAAAGGGCCTCTGCGCTGTTGGCTTCGGCCCCACGCATGCCTCCCAAAGGCCCGGGACCCCATGGTCCCGAGATATGGCAAAGACATACAAATAATAATAATAAGGCCGCAGGGCAGCTTGTGGCGAGCTGTTGGGGAGTAACGACCCCACGGACCCGAGTGCTCCCGAGAGTTGGTCAGGGTCCCCGCCTCCGGCGTGTCTTCGTCGGTCGGAGTGGAACCCCAAGGGGACCCGTAGGACTCTCAGCTCTGGCTTGCCTTAACTGGCCGTCCAGAGAGGAGTCGTCAGAGCTATACGCTCCAGGGGTGGAAGTGTAAATTTGCGTAAGTCGCGAGTTGGTGCAGCGGCCGTCAAGCCACTGCGCAGAAAGCGGTGTACACCTCTCTACACTCCTGAGCCGCCTACACCGGTGTTGCCCCTGGCTGTCTCTTGTGACGGCATTTACGGGGGCCCATTTAGTCGGCGGCAAGTCACCGCCTGCCTCGATAGCAAAGAGAAATCATTGTTATGGCAGGTGTCCGGACCTCTTTTCTATAGTTCCATCTCTTATCCATCCAACCTTCATCACCATAACCCACTAGTCTTTTCCATATAATCTCCAATAGCCTCTATATGCCTGCTGGGACCGGTTCACGGATATCTATTTTTGTGCCCGTGAATGGGTTGCAGCAGGTGTAAAACACAGCAAATTTCTCCAAAGGGCCTCTACGTGTTGGATCTGTATCCCCGCGCAAGCCTATCAAAAGACCGGGATTTATAGGCCCGTGATCAAAGAGAGATACAAATAATAATAATAATAATAATTTCTTTATTGCACAAAGAATATTACAAGACAAGGTCTTAAAGTTAGATGTTTACAATTATGTTGTTTTCTTGTGCATCTCTTATTGAACTATACATTAGGAAGCAGGGGTCCCCGCACTAGGCTAGGCCTGTATCGCGGGATACCAGTTATTTTTGTCATGCAAGGAGAACATTAAACATTTTGCTCAATTTGTAAGTTAAATTGTTAAGTAATTAAAGAGTATCAAAAAACAACAAGTTTATTTAATTTGTTTTGCACAAAGAGGAAACAATACAAGAACTATCACTACTCTCTTAGGGTAACTATAGTAGTAAGGTCTCGGTTTCATAATAATCAAGAGAAATTAACCAGTTCGATATTAACCTTTTGGCTACCGGTACTGTGGCACGACAAATGTCTGATTGCTGCTTAACAGCCATGTTGTAAAGCTTAATGCTACTAGCATCACCAAAACGCTTGCCAAAAGCGGTGTTTACCCTCGGGACAGGCAATTTGAAGACACGTTTAGAAAGAAGCTCTGAAAAATTATCTAATTTTTTGGCTGTTTTGTGTACAGAAAGGCAAATTTTATGAATGTATAGCTGTCGGACTGTCAGAACCTTGGCTTCTGTGTATAGGAGGTTAGTAGGGTATCTGAATGGCTTTTTATGTAGTACTTTTAGAACCGAACGCTGAGCCCTTTCAGCAACTAGAATTGTGGTTTTAGCAGTAATAAATAAAAAAAAATTGAACTCCCACTTGCCACACACAACATTTTTTTTAATAATTTTTCTAGTTCATCATTACTGATTTCTAACAGTAAATTAAACTTTATCGGAATGTGAAAAAAAAGTAGTCGGGATATGAGTCTTCCTATTCGTGTAAAAACATGCTTGATTTTCTAGGTTTTGATTACAAAAAAAAGTACAACAAAATAGCAATTAGTTTAAAAGTTATCGTCGATCAATTGTTCAACGCCGTCACCAAACAAATTAAGTTTCTTGTAGTTAGTAGGCAAGTGTGAGTTAATTTTTTTTTATTTAAAAAAAAACTGTCACATATTGGACTAAGGTAAATAGGGTTCAAAGTTCAAACTCTTCCAATTAGTCTCCTTTACCACCTCCAGAAATTCCTACATCGTTATCCCAAACACCCTGTATATGGACATAGGTGTACTCGTGTAGACTACGAACAAATAAAACATAAACGAATAGATAAAAGGTAGAAGTGAGCTTGGATCGCATTTGTAGTGGTGTTAAAACTGCGACCATATATAACATGGACGTCTAACGTCAACTCAAAAATGCCCCCATACACAATTGTGCCAAGATGGGCAGGACATAGCGCTTTTCTTAACACCGCACATATATTATTTCGGCGCAACTTCTTTGACAAATGTTGATAGAATATGGCCAGTAAAAAAACCCCATTTACTGTGGCTCCAAAGTTCCAAGACACAGCTCTTACCATGTCAGGGAGTATTGGGATCCTCGGAGTCGACATTTCCAACGACGTCCAATTCCGATGTCACCTAGAGGGAAAAGCTACGCTGGCATCCAAAAAGCTCGGGGTGCTCAATAAAGCGAGGGGATACTTTACTCCGGGGCAAAGACTTCTGTTATATAAGTCGCAAGTCAGACCCCATATGGAGTATTGCTGTCACCTCTGGGCAGGAGCACCTGTATACCAGCTTGCACCCTTTGACTCGGTTCAGAGACGAGCTGTCCGAATAGTCGACGATCCCAGACTCACAGGCGGTATTGAACCCTTAAGTCTAAGGAGAGACTTCGCCTCCTTATGTGTGTTCTATCGTCTGTACAATGGGTTGTGCTCTGAAGAACTGTTCGACATGATGCCAACGTCCACTTTTCATCATCGCACCGCTCGCCACCGACTGGGCGCTCATCCTCACACCTTGCAACCTAAATGGTCGCGCACCGTGCGGTTTCAGAGGAACTTCCTCCCGCGGACGGTCCGTCTGTGGAATGAGCTCCCTGCCGAGGTTTTCCCGTTGGACTACAGTATGGGGTTCTTCAAAAGAGGAGTGTACAAGTTCTTATTGGGTCGGCAACGCGCATGTGACACCCCTGGGGTTGCAAGCGCCCATAGGCTACGGTGACTGCTTTCCATCAGGCGGGCCGTATGCTTGTTTGCCACCGACGTGGTATAAAAAAAAAAAAAAGTCAAAATTTTGATGGACTAATTACAACTATTTTTAAATGGCGATATAAGTTTTTATAGGTTAACATGGAAATTCAATACCGTGATGCATTGAAAAGGGGGTGACACTTGTCAACTAAAATTCAGGACCGTTTTAAAAAGACATTTTAGTATGGCGTGCGGCTTCCATGTTTTGTTTGTTCGTAGTGTTAAAGGTAACAATCTTCTTTGCGATTAAGTTTACTATTTGTGAAATGATGACAGTACCCAGCCAGCTTGCCCAACGTGCGATTTTGACTATTTACCAGAGTTGGACAAAAAGTAATCTGATTACTTCTGAAAATTACATTTGTATACTCGTACATACAAAAGTATTCGGAAAAAAACTGACAATTGCATTTGTGTGTGTACTTTGTAATCTAAATTACAAAGAACACATAGAAAAGTAATCGGAAGGAAAATCGGAATACTTTGTACCCAACTCTGGTATTTTACCTCCTAAATCGCCCATACGTATAGTAAAAGGGTCAAAATTATTTTCGTTGTCTTAATTTGCGTCTCTAAAAAACGTGACGCGGTGGTGATTTTTGTATGAGATGGTGTTTTGTTTTCAATTTTTGATGTATGGATTAAAATCTAGCGTGGAAAAGAAATACAAGTGCACCGGTTTTTTTATGTACTGAGTCGAAACATTAACTAAAAGCGTGTCAGAGTTCACAGAGTGGTATGAAACATGATAACGAAAAGAATTTCGACCCAAAATGAGAGCCCAGCGATGGACTGGGAGAGGATGATGTGTGATGTGAATTGATGTTCTTGTTGGCAGGCGTTCGTCCAGCATCAGAGGAGGGACCGAAGGCCGTTCCTCGTTGACGACCCGGAGATAGATGGCCTCATGATTAAGAGCATACAGGTACACTTTTTTATATTGGCACAACAAAGTGGGTCCACTCCACCTGATCGTAAGTGAAAAGTGGAGCGGCGGCAGCGAACAAGAGACCAGCAGTAACCTGTCAGTTGCCACCGCCTTGCTAGCCCACTAGATGCTTCTTCACGCTTCTTTTTTTTTTTATGTTGGCACAACAAAGTGGCTCCACTCCACCTGATCGTAAGTGAAAAGTAGAGCTCAAATCGCGGCGGCAACGAACAGGAGACAATCAGTAACCGGTTAGTTGCCACCGCCTTGCTGGCCCGCTAGATGCTTCTTCACGCTTCGTTTAAAGGGTATGCGGAAACACATGTGCCGGTAAAGAATTCCACTTTTGAATATATGAAGGAATTGCCGAATTTTTCGTTAGTACGTGCGGGAATATTCTCCATGGTGGGGTGATACCGCAAACCGGCACGTGTGGTTTTATAAATAAAAGGAAAGGGCGCGATCAGGTAAAATAGCTCTTCAGAGTACTCACCGGTACAGGCGATAGAAAACGCTCAAAGAACCAATGTCCCTACGTAGCACGTGGTTGCTTTCTGTTCTTTGTCAAACTTATTATTTAGTTCCACCTGTCCAATCGACGACGATTTGTCGTTCATCGAATCTTTAAGCAGAGAGTCATCATAGTGGACACACTACTGTGATCGCCAACCTGCTTGCCCAGTGTGTTGATTCATTACCTCCTAATGCGTCCGCATGGGTGAGGCCAATAGCAGTGGACTGAAAACGGCTGATGTTGACCATAAGGCTTGTTCACGAAATAAAGTAGCCATTGATGTATAATACTTTTTTTTTGTATGAGACCATACCTTACTATGGGTGTTATTACAAAGAAGGGCTCTTTGCCTATCTTCTCGGACGCTGTGGTTGATATTTATAACAATTTCTCCATAATTATGGACTTTTATTGAAACTTCTGGATTTAAGTAGTGTTTCTTCTTGTTTTACCATTTTGGGTCATTTAGTTTCCCAATGGGTCTTAACTAAATTACAATAGCGATACTATAATAAACTGTGAATCTCGTGTCTACAATTTTTATTAATTATTTCAAGACTAACAATGTTGAAATAGTCTCGGAAGTTCGCACTTTATTGGGCGTTATTTTGATTTTGACGACTTTTCAGCGAATACTTTTGGATATTGGATTGTTAAACATAACAGAAGAATCAATTTACAGTCCCATGGCTGTTAGAACTACATGGGACTGTTGCGTAACAGTAGAGACTGAGCCATCGTAAATAGCTACTTTATTTCGTGAACAAGCTTTAATTGCATTTGTCCTTAACCTTACCAAGTTAGCAACTAACTGACTCTGGAATGATTCCTCGCTTGCGGTGTTTCCGGACTGTTAGGGTGCGGCTCTATTGAGGCGGAGAGGAGCGGAGATGTGCAAAATTGACCAATTACATTCTTCAAATTCAAAATACGACACTGTGATGCGGTCTCATTGGCCAATTTAGCACATCTCCGCTCCTCTCCGCCTCAGTGGAGCCGCACCCTTACGATCTTCAAACCTTCAAGAAAATAGCGTATTCCCATCTCAAAGGTCAGCAACCCACTTGTAGGTAATACACGGATGTTGCGGGTGTCCATGGACGACAGTGATCGTTTTACCATCAGGCCATACGACTGCTCGCTTGCCTCCTATACCATAAAAAAAGTTCCACACAACTAATACATATTTCCGTCTTTCGTCAGCCTCCGTAGCCTAGTTGGTAGTGACCCTGCTTACGAAGCTGGAGGTTCCGGGTTCGAATCCCGGCGAGGGCATTCTTTGTGTATTTATTTATCACAAATGTTTGTTCCTTGGTCATGGCTGTCTATGTATTTAAGTATCTATATGTATCTATCATTATATATATCATCGTCTGGTACCCACATTGCAAGCCTTAATTGAGCTTACCGTGGGACTAGGTCGATTTGTGTAAGATGTCCCAAGATATTTATTTATTTATTTCCTTAATCTTTTATCTGCTTGTGTTCCAGGTGCTCAGGATTCATCTTCTAGAACTAGAGAAGGTTCAAGAATTATGTCGCGACTTCTGCGGACGGTACATCGCCTGTCTGAAGACGAAAATGCAGAGCGAGAATCTTCTTAGGACGGACTATACGGGAGGTTCGTATCTGAGCATTTTTTCAAAAAGTTTGTATGTAGTTGTACATTTGGATCTCGACTTAGATATTGATAATAATTGGTAGGCTGGTAGAGTCAAGGATGCTGAGAGTGCATTCTACGAGAAAGTCGGGTACGTGACCCCGTTCTTCGCGTACATCTAAGAAAGTTACGAATACAATCTGATTGAGTCGTTGAGATTGCCAATACCCACATGTGTAAATTCATAATTTGACAAAAGAAGACTGTAAACGTATGTCATATGAATTCATTTTTCAGTTCCTGACATTGTGCACATAACGGAATTGGCCTTTGGTGTATCTTAATTTTATAACTGCGTGTTTGTATTTCCATATATTTCTAAGCTAGCTGTCATAGCCGTCACGTTCTCGACAAAGTAGACTTTTTGTGGGATGCACCTGAGCAAGATCCATCAATCCATAAAGGTGCGTTTAAACCAAAAGAGCAATCGCTGTTCTAGCGCCCGTTCTACGAAATCAACCAATCACGTTTTGTGTACCGATCGAATTTCGTAGAGTGGGAGGTTAGAACAGCGAATGCTCTTTTAGTGAATGCACCTTAATATTACGCAGATGTTTGGTTTGACGAGCTGGGCAAGTAGTAATCTAATTACTTCTGTAAATTACATTTGTATATGTACTTTGTAATCTAGATTACTCACAAAATCAATAGTCAAGTCTTAATCTAGATTACAAAGTACACGTACAAAAGTAATCGGAAGGAGTAATCGGATTACTTTTTGCCCAATTCTGGTTTCCTGTCATCTGCAGTAAAGTACTATTAAACGCTACTTTTGGTTCTATCCTTTCACCCATGGTATGGAGACCCAATGAGATATTTTCTTATTTTATCCGGCAAGAAATACGGATTGAACTTTAAAAAAATGTTAATTTACATCTTCAATACCTCCTAATGCGTACGCATAGTTAATAGGAGAGGCCTACGTCCAGCAGTGGACTAACATAGGCTGATGATGACATCTTCAATGGACCGATATTTCAAATAAAAAATTTCTATTTTCAGGTGGCGTTGAAAGCAATAACAACCTCTCCGGCACTTTAGACGATCATTCCAGCACTTCCAATTCTCCTCAGTATCAGGTATGAAATGTACGTTATTTTAAATACATAATACCGTTTGTAACTCATTTTGGGGGTAGTTTGGTTAGTTTGACCAGACGTTACGGACTTCCTTCCTGTATTCAAGTCATTGATAAGTGAATACTAAGTTCAAAATGACATTTCGTATTTTCTGATATTTTCAGTGGTTAAAAAAAAAAAACTAAATTATGCTGAAATAAAACTATGGAAACGGATAATTAATATACGCGAGTTTATCCGTTTTCATAGTTTTATTTCATGTGTAAATCGAAGAAAATATTAAAATGTGCTGATGACTACGCAACAATGTTATTTATGTATTTCTAACGATAAACTAAATTTCCATACCTAAGTATTTGATTAATTTCTATCCAAAGTAAGTTTAATTCTCGACTGCTTTACAGCTAAGGCTAATTCAATTAAATCTATCTCAAAGTCAAAACGTTACTTTTTTCATGGACTTTGTAATTTAAATTACAAAATCAAAGTACACATACAAATGTAATTTACAGAAGTAATTAGATTACTTTTGCCCAACTCTAGTTGGGATTACACGAAATAGGCACGTTTGGTGTTGAGTTGCGAAAATATGGTCAGATTACAATAGAATGCCGTGTGGTGACGGCTGTAAGAATACATTTGTCACCAGCAGCCCGTCTCTTTCCACGGGTGTCGTAAGAGCCGACTAAGGGTTTGAAGTGTCACTGACTATTGATTTAATTGATGATGTGCAGCTGCGTCGTCATAGTGGACAAACTGAGGTCGTCAATCCACTCGCCCGGCGTGGCGATTATGGGTATTTATTTACCTTCTAATGCGCCCATACGCGTAAATATAGTTGTCGATTTCTAAGAATGAATATTTGATAGTTTAGAAATGAGTACCTTACATGTATATGACATTAAGACTATCGGAAAAATGGTGAGTCTTACGATGAGTAACTGACTTATGATGAGAAACTGTCAAAACTTCATTCTTAGAAATCGGCAATTGTAACCAGCAACTATAATAGGAGAGGCGTACAATCTCGTCTAATAATAAGTATACATTTCGGAACGTATGTCAAAGGCATAAGGATCAAAACCGTAAACATATTATCGGAGCCTTGCGTACGTCCAGCAGTGGATTAAGATAGGCTGATGATGTGATAGATATTACTAAGGGTCGGAACTATGGGTGCAAAACTTTAACAAAACTTGTCAAGTGGACTCGACATAGCACATACATCCATAAAATTTACATATCTACACACCCACACATTGTAAGTTTAAGATTCTGAGATACGGAAAAAATTGGATACAGATTTTTCAATAATGTTCGTATTTTTCTTGGCTAAAGTGTTCCCAATTATGTCAATTTTAAAGTTTTGTCATAATCATTTATTTGCGTAAAATAAGAGTAGTTTACAATGTTGTTACATAAATATCATGAGTCCTTCTATTTAGCCACCTATGCAGCATGCAAATTTTGTAGACTTACATCTAACTTAACCTAAATAATTATGTATGTCTGCTTTGTAGAAATTCTTTAACAGAATAAAATGTCGATGACAGCAACCATTTAAAAAGTTTATTTTTAAATATTCTGTACGGCAGTTCTTTTATGTCATCTGGTAAGTTATTATAAATACTTATACACATACAATAGCAATTTTTCTTGAATGTAGCGGTTCTTTGCTTTTTATTAACAACAAGCCTATTAACATTTCTGGTGTTTCTTGGATAAACTTCATTGGCTGTGTTAAACAAGTTTGTTAAAATTTTGCACCCATCGTTCCGATTCTCTTTATTTTTGCCACTAAAATGAAATATGAAATTTTAGGTAAATTTTATACTATTTCTACTCAGAATCACAAGCCGATTCCATTGCCGTCGAAAAAAAAAGTGTCCCATGATTTTTTTTCTTATTGTGTTACTATTTTCCATACACCTTCTATGGCGGTAACACAAGAGGATATTCGAAATATGTATGAAATTTTTGGGACATTTTTTTTTTCGCCGGAAATGGAATCAGCTCGTGATTCTGAGCAGAAGTAGTATAAAATTTACCCAAAATTTCATATTTCATTTTAGTGGCAAAAATAAAGAGAATTGCTGCCCTAGATATTACAATACATGACAATACAATAAAGTCCTCCCCTCAGTCGCCCGCGCCGCTGCCGGCGCCCGCCTACCCGGTGTTCGCGGCCGACCTGCCCTTCGCCGCTCCGAGGGCCGACCCGCGTGAGTACCAATTATTTATTGTACACTAGCGACACGCCCCGGCTTTGCACGAGTACTATACCTACATATAAACCTTCCTATTGAATGACTCTACCTACCTATTAAAAAATCTCATCAAAATCCGTTGCGTACTTTTAAAGATTTAAGCGTACAAAGGGACATAGGGACAGAAACAGTGACTTTATTTTATACTATGTAGTGAAGTATTCTAAATGGGCTTTTCCTGAACGAGTGTCCGTAACCTTAAAACACGAACACAGTGAGTTATAATCGCCAAATAAAAAAATAAAATAAAAACTAATTTCTAAAAGATCCCTTCATCAGACCGCAACTTGGTGCCAACGGAAACACCTCGGCTTATTTTAAAGTCGGTTAAAAAATAATAATCAAAATCAGTTTGTGTAATATTAAATTATTCGTCCATTTGTCATGCGTAATTGGACATAGTTATACAAAAAGGAACCAATCCACACGAATTTGTCATTTTAAAGATTCTATTATTTGTGTTGACTGAAGGTCTTAATTAGAATGAAAACGTCATGTGCATTGATTCCCTTTGCATAACTATGTCCGATTATGCTTAATGCAAATTAAAGACATATGGTTTTCTCATTAATGCCATTGTCAAAACAAGACCAAATTAAAATGGGAGCAATCGGTAAACACCAGCTTTCAATAAAAAAAAAAACCATCAATGTCAGTCCAACCAATCGGAAATTCCGAGGTAACAAACATATAAAAAAAAACATACAGTCGAACTTAAAACCTCCTGAACGTATTGTGAAAACACAAATTATTTATTAACTAAATATTTTGATTTGTACTTTTTTATTTTTACCCAGTAGTCACACTACTAAATACTATATAAATTATAAATACTAGATGTCATATAGGCACCAAGGAAAAACGACCAAGATCACCTAACGTCCGTGGTCCGGACGTTAGGTCATCTTGATCGTTTTTCTTTGGTATATGACATCTAATATTTATAATTTAAAACCTCCTCTTTCTTGGAAGTCGGTTGAAAACATTAATATCGACTTCCAACAGTAGACCTCTCTAACTCGTATTAATATCTTTATTAAACAAATTGAATTACATTTACCCCTTAATTAACAACCATCTATTTTCATTGACAACAAACTGTTTTCAGAATCCTTAGTCGTGCAAGGCTCCACACCAATAAGCCAAATCGGTGCCGGGTTGATATCAACGGATTCTTTCACAGGTAAATAAGCCATATTGTCGAGCTACTTGAAATTAAGCTCGTATCTCAGTTCTTATTCTATTCAATACTGACATACGAGGTTGCTATGAGTGAAAGTTTTTGTATAGTGAGTTTTACTTGTCAGACGACGATATTATATGTATGTACCTACATATTGTATAACTGGGGCCCGTTTCTCGAACGCTTGTAACTTGTAATACAAGTGGAAGTCTCTTTTTAACACTATTCATTTGTTAAGGACTTCCGCTTGTATTACAAGTTACAAGCTTTCGAGAAATAGGCCCAGATGTTGACAGTCGCCATTTTGAATTTCTTCAATTTTGATGCTTGTTGAAATCGATATCAGATATGAATAAAAAATATTAATTAGTGAAAAAAAGTGAGGTAAATGATAAATATTGGGCACTTTGCGCCTATCGATAATTTGATATCTTTGAACTTGACTGTATCTAGCCAAATTCACACCGACTTACAGATTATTTACAGTGTATGTTATAAAAAGTTCGAAATGTTTTTTCGTTATTCTAGTCAATTGTGATACACTTTTAGATTCGTGACAGGCTAGATGTTCTTTATTTATTTAATATTACCAGTGTTCGGATATCTCGTAAGACGATAGAGAACCACGGAGTCGATTTTAAAATAAAATTCAACATAATATACATATACTCATCTTCATGTATACAGGGTGTTTTTCTACACTACTGTACTGTTTTTCTACTACAATATGTTCTTTTGTCAATTTATTTTTTATTCTTTGTAATTTAATATGATTACATTTATTTATTGCTGTATCACCCAGTCTATCAACATGTATTCTGTGTTATGTATTTTTTTTCTACATGCGTCTTGTTTATTTAATTCCAACAAAGGGATTCGGCAGGACAGGCTAGTGTCAAGGTCACTGCGAATAAAATCTTTTTATTTATTGGTATACAGGGTGGTCCAAACCTTGACGTCAAAAAATTTTTTTTACATTCCTCATGTCATGAGCTATCAGAATATACCCCATATATGTTAGCCGATTTTTTGTAGTTTTCGAGTTATGAATTTTTGAAAAATTTTTTTTGAGAAATTCTGGAATGAAGAAATTTATTAATAAAAAAAAACTATTCGGTTTTTTTAATATTTTCTTTTTGTAAAAGTATTACTACAAATAAAGCATTAACTGACAAAAAAATTAGCGTCCTCACTTTGATACAAGTAGGATAAAAAATACCAAATTCAAAATTTTACGTTAAAAATGCATCAAAATAGCATTAATGTACGTAAATAAGAAAAATAAAACATATCCCAAGGATTTTTGGTAATGTAAAAACTGCGCTAGACATTAAACCTTTGTAAAAGCAAAAAAAAGTGATACTTAATAATGAGGATTTTTCGGAGTAGTCGGTCAAATAAACTTAAAAAAGCTTAAAATTTTAAAGTAGTAAAAAATGACTTGAATAACTACACAAATTGAGTTTTCGTGGTATTTTCTGTCTTTGTTTATTGATAAGAACAACAAAACAGAGAAATTTCACTTTATTTTGAAATTAAAAATTTTGAAGTTTTTTTTTAAGTCTATTTGACCGACTACTCCGAAAAATCCTCATTATTAAGTATCACTTTTTTTTTCTTTTACGAAGGTTTAAGGTCTAGGGCAGTCGGTAGATTACCAAAAATCCTTAGGATATGTTTTATTTTTTTTATTTACGTTTTTTAATGCTATTTTGGTGCGTTTTTAACGTAAAATTTTGAATTTGGTATTTTTTATCCTACTTGTATCAAAGTGAGGACGCTAATTTTTTTTGTCAGTAAATGATTTATTTGTAGTAATACTTTTACAAAAAGAAACTAGTAAAAAAACCCAACAGTTTTTTTTTTTATGAATACATTTCTTAATTTCAGCTTTCTCAAAAAAAATTTTCAAAAATTCGTAACTCGAAAACTACAAAAAATCGGCTAACATACATGGGGTATATTCTAATAGCTCATGACGTGAGGAATCTAAAAAAAAATTTTTGACGTCAAGGTTTGGACCACCCTGTATATGTATATTTTTTTACAGCAGCGTCATCATACATGCCACATTACTGCGATCGCCAATCCGCTTGCCCAGCGTGGCGATTATGGGCATTTACCTCCTAATGCGTCTATACGCAGTTTTTTTTTTTTATATGAAATAGGCTTACTCATGGCCACAGACTAGCCAAGGGCAGAGACGTGGCCTACGATGGAGTGAGTTTGCCCAGAAGGTGCCTATTCACCCTTGACTTATAGTTAATAGGAGAGGCCTACGTCCAGCAGTGGACTATCATAGGATGATGATGATGATATTTTTTTAATTTTGAACATGTATTTCCTATTGCAGGCACGAATTCCAACAACTCTTGTTCGTCCGTTTCCGGTTCTCCGCCTCCCGAAGACGAGGATGACTCCAGCGGCAAGCGAGGGGTTCTCCCGCGACATGCTACACAAGTCATGCGTGCTTGGCTCTTCCAGCATCTTGTGGTGAGTGTGGACATGTTTCCACTAACCCCTTTGTTTCATCACAGTCACCCCTTTTCATCTTAACAATCCTCTCACTCTTGTCACTCTTTATTTTAGTAAGTCTTCATTTCGTCACCCCCCTTATCCTTTCTTAATCACCCCTTTTCATCTCTCCTCTTCACCTCTTTATCTCAGTCACCCCTCGTCATCTTAACGAGTCCCTGACTCTCACTCCTTCGTCTAAGTCATCCCTTTTGATGTCAACGACTCTCTAACCCTCACTCTTTCATCGCAGGCATCCCTCATATCAACAACCCCTTAACTCTTCAACTCACAGTATTTATCTCAACTCTTGCTTCCGTAACTGGTTTCCCATTTAAGGATAATCTCTAGTGGTAAACGAGGGGTGCTCCCGTGACACGCCAGGGTGCTTAGCCAAGTTGTCAATCGCTAACGCTTAATCGTCAATCGTAAACGAAAGGCAGCTAACTGTCTTTGTCGCACTAATATGAAAGAGTGACAGAGAGGAAAAACTACGATACGCTACTAAGCGTTAGCGATTGGCAACTTGGCTAAGCCATCAGGTAAATCATGCGTGCTTCCAGCTTCTCGTGGTGAGTGAGGACATGTTTCAACTAACCCCTTCATCTCAGTCACCCCTCTTCATCTCAAACCTTCACGGGCATTCCTCATTAGCAGACAATCTTCTCTAACGTGGTTATTATCGGGCTTTCGGAAGGAAATAGGAATAGAAGTTATTTTTAATCCACGAAAAAACGGAAGATATTCTCAACTCGATGCATATATATTTTAATGGCGTAAACTTACGTTCAATTTTATCCTGACGTTACACCCGTGGTCGCAGGTAATCTGCCTACTCTGCCTGCGACCACGGGTGTAACGTCATGCCCGAAACGTCAGGATAAAATTAAACGTATGGTTACTCGATTAGGATTAGGACCCGTTTGTCGTTAACATATAAGTGATAATCGTGAAAGTTTAAATCGACACATATATATTTTTATGTATGACCACGCATTACTTTTTATATACCGAAATTAGTCTGATATATATTAAAAAATAAAAACTATAAGGTAGGAATAGGGCATCATTGATTTTGTAATGTATAACCACGCTTAACAATTGACCATGTAAAGTTTTCCGAAGGTATGAATATTGTCAATTTTAGGACATAAAAATAAAAGAGTCGCTTTTTCTTGAACCTTAAAACGACGGCTATGAGGGAATAATATAATATTTATACCTTCGGAAAACTTTACGTAGCCAATTTACAGAGTAGTTTAAATAAATGTGTTTGTTCCAGCACCCATACCCAACCGAAGAAGAGAAGCGCACTCTAGCGGCGCAAACTAGACTGACTTTACTGCAAGTCAACAACTGGTTCATAAATGCCAGACGCCGCATCCTACAACCGATGCTAGACTGCGCGGATAAACCTGGTAAATTAATTACTTATTCATTACCGTGCTTATCATTACCGGCATCATCATTACCATCAGTGCCATATTACCATCGTCATTTATCATATTTATCACATCGATTCGTGCGGATGTCTGGTAAGTCAGTTAGGTAATTATCATTCCATCCATGGCCAATGGAATTGCCGTTTACAATATCGCAAACTAGACTGATTTTACTGCAAGTCAACAACTGGTTTATAAACGCCAGACGCCGCATCCTACAACCGATGTTAGACTGCGGGGATAAACCTGGTAAATTAATTACTTATTCATTACCGTGGTTATCATTACCAGCTTCATAATTACGATCAGTGCCATATTAACATCATCATTTACCATTGTTATCACATCGATTCGTGCGGATGTCTAGTAAGTCAGTTAGGTTATTATCATTCCATGATAAGGTTGCCAACTATTTCTTAGAGATTCATAGTATTTTCCAAAAAAATACGTGAAAAAAAATAGTACATTATAAGAAAATATAATCTATCTATCTTTGACAAATCTTTATTTTTCTATTACATAAAGGTGCATATAGACCAAACGAGCATTTGCTTATTCTATACCCCACTCTACGAAATTAACGAATTACAACGAATCACGTTTTGTGTAACGAACGAATTTCGTTTTGGGGGGGTAGAATGAACGAATGCTCGTTTAGTCTAATTGCACCTTAAGACTACTTTTCACTGAGTAACGGTAAGAGGAGCATTCTAGAAATTTGGAAGTTTTAATCTCCATCAGCAGCATGCATGATACAATTAGTCCCCCTAAAAATATAGTATTTTTGCGCACTATATTTTTCTTTAACAGTATGTAGTACAGAGAGTCGAATAATAGTACAATACAATATAATATAGTACGGTTGGCAACTCTAATCCATGGCCAATGGAATTGCCGTTTACAATATCGCAAACTAGACTGACTTTACCGCAAGTCAACAACTGGTTCATAAACGCCAGACGCCGCATCCTACAACCGATGTTAGACTGCGCGGATAAACCTGGTAAACCAATACTTATTCATTACCGTGGTTATCATTACCGGCATCATCATTACCATCAGTGCTATATTACCATCATCATTTACCATTGTTACCACATCGATTCAAACGTGCGGATGCCCGCTATGGTGCCTGGTAAATCAGTTAGGTCATTAAAATTCCATCATGACTAGCCATGTACAAATTGCGAAACATTATTCAAATTTCTGGAACATACTCGAAAGTTTCCGAGAAACTTCATGAGAATTTAATAGAAAGTTCCCATTGAGAATGTTTCCATGAGAACTTATAAAAATGTGTTATAAATAATAATTTTACGCAAATTTGTAAACAAGGCAGTAAATATTACGCATAAGTCGTGTAACTCATGTATCTAGTACGGTCTTGGCTTGATTAGATTTATTGTTAAATTTAGATTCCTTACAACATTCTCTACGAAACTTTCGCAACTTATGAAACTTCTCCTTAGTACAATGCTAATCATGGCCAATGGAATTGCCGTTTAAAATATCGCAAGCTAGACTGACTTTACTTCAAGTCACCTATGGGACCGACATACGATTTGAGAAAAAAAACAGATGTTCCATACATTTATACGCCTATTAATATCATAAAAATCAACCTGTATGTTATTCTTGAAACTACGAGTATTCGAATACAACTAAATAAAAAAACTGATTTTTCGAATACCTGATACTATCGAATATTTGGAAGCCCTATTTGCCGTGTTCTTTTATAATAACTCCGTGAAATAAAATAACTATTTATAGGTAGCAGAGTTGGGCAAAAAGTAATTCAATTACTCTTTCCGATTACTTTTGTATATGTACTTTGTAATATAGATTACTTAAATTGTATTTAGATATTGAATTAAAAGCATGTAATTATATAACGTATTGTGAAAACACAAATCAAATTATTTATTAACTAAATATTTTGATTTGTGCTTTTTATTCAAAGGCGTCTAGCCTTGTAAGGGATTGCATATACCCGAGAAAATTGATTGGTGATTGCTAAGACCGAGTGGCCGAGGGGTGCAGGCATCAGCCGCGAAAGCTGAGCTCGTGGGTTCGATCCCCACCTCGGACGTTGGTGATCTTGATCGTGTTTTCTTTGGTTTATGACATCCAATATTTATAATTCCTGTAATAATAAATAAATTTGATACTTCGTAATCTAGATTACAAAGTGCACATACAAATGTAATTTTTAGAAGTAATTTGATTACATTTTGGCCATCTCTGATAGATACAATAAATGATGATCTCTGATTCAAGGTGGCAAGAAAAGTAAAAATGGATCGTCCATCAGCAAGAGATACTGGCCTGACGCACTCTCCAATCCGCAGTTCACTGCAGGTAATTAAATAAATAAATAATAAATATCTTGAGACATCTTACACAAATCAACCTAGTCATACGGTAAGCTCAATTAAGGCTTGTGATGCGGGTACCAGGCGACGATATGTATAATAGATAGATACGTATAGATACTTAAATACATAGACAACCATGACCAAGGAACAAACATTTGTGATAAATAAATACACAAAGAATGCCCTCGCCGGGATTCGAACCCGGAACCTCCAGCTTCGTAGGCTGGGTCACTACCAACTAGGCTACGGAGGCTGAACTATAAATACAGTCTCTCTCTCTTCTCTCTTCTACCTAGCGTTATCCCGGCCTTTGCCAGGGTCCGCTTTCCTGCTACATTTCCTCCACTTTGCGCGATCCTGGGCATCTTCTACTGGAAGCCCATTCACACTCATGTCAGCCTTCACGACATCTAGCCATCGCTTCTTCGGTCTGCCGCGGAGTCGGGGGCCGTCGAGGGCTAGGTTAAGACATATGTGTAGCATAGGCACATTCTACACCGTTTTTTTATTGATTTCCGTTAAATTAAAGGCAAGCTTATTTAGGTCAAAAATAATAAATTTCTCCAAGAAACTAGTGTCTTAACTCTTACTGTATTGAGTTATTACAAAAATAAGTTTAATGACTGAACAAGTGTATTGCAACCTTTATTACATCCTACTGTTACTTATTTTGACATGTGCCGTCAGTCACCTTGAGATCTTATTTTTAAGGTTCTCTCACACTTGGCGTTACAATTATTATGTGTGAAAACTAAAAAAAATTTTTTTTTCGAATTCGACTAAAGGCAATATACCAGGTAGCTCCAATTAACGTACCTAGGTACGTAGCCTGTTAAATTTGACGGAATTAAAAAAAACACGGTGTATATAAATAAATACTGTACTAAAATAAAATAAAACCCAACCAAGCTCGAGTCGGACTCGCCCACGTATGGATCTGTACTATTGGTACGGCACTTACTACATACTAAATAGGCTATGGAGGCTAGTGACCCTGCCTACGAAGCTGGAGGTTCCGGGTTCGAATCCCGGCGAGGGTATTCTTTGTGTATTTATTTATCACAAATGTTTATTCCTTGGCTATTCTATATAATCTATATATCGCCGCAGGCTCAAGAAGTGAGTGTAGCGACAAAATTTATGAAACTTTGACACGTGTTTTTTTTATATATAAAATGAGTTTGTGGTGATATGACAAAACATATCCCCGTTCTATATTCACGTTCTCCAACATTAACGAAACCCGTAATTAATTATAATTTTTTTTTAACAAAACTCTTAGAAATTAGAAGGTTTGGTCAATTTTTAGGAATTTTAAGGCCATTTTCGCCTAACAGGTTGAGTTTGGGTAGCTAAAAAAAATACGTGTCCGATATTTTAGACTACTCTATAACATATATCAAAATAAATCAAATCATAGTCGGGACAGTTGGGTAATGGGTACCCTTCCTTGTAAGATGCACTTCTGTAAATTACATTTGTATGTGTACTTTGTAATCTACACTACAAAGTACACATACAAATGTCATCGGAAGGAGGAATCACACTACTTTTCGCCCAACTCTAGATACAGGTTAAGATCACGGATACGCTTGCAGAAAAAGCCCACTTTCAACACTTGTGTCATTATCACAAATAACCATATATTTAAATATTTAGCAAACGGGTTACTCACGTAGTTTAGGAGTATGTTTACTCCATGATGAGGATCCTCTAAATGGATTGAAACATGTCCAACTATTAAATTACGCGAGTAACACGTTTGCTAAATATGTAAATGTGTTGGAGTCTCACGTTAGTTATAATTCAAAAAAAAGTATGTATGATTCCAGGTCTGCTATCCTCATCAGAAGACGAGCAGGAAGGCGAACCTTCAGGAGATGAGGAGCCATCCAACGAGGATTCGGAAACCTTCCCTTCCATACAACAGCCTTTGCATTAACTTATTCTGCTTCAAACATGACTTTAGTCCGTTTGTGATACTCACGGTACACCGATCAGTGTTGCCAGATACTGAAATGTAAAAAGCGGAAACTACGCTTCAAAAATGCGGATTTTAAAATGAAAAAGCGGAATCCAATTATAATTATTTTTTAATATAAAATTTGTAATTTGGCACGGGTCAGACCTGGCCAGGGTTTTACACTGTTACATTTTCTCCCATAAAAATTGCACATTTGAAAAAATGCGGATCCGCATTACCAAAAAGCGGATTGCGGATTAATAGACGAAAATGGGTAGCAAAATGCGGAAATGCGGAGCTTCTGGCAACACTGACACCGATGGCCTATCCCACAAAACTTTACAAACGTAAAATTCTACAAAATTGTTGAAATTCCCATAAAAATAGTTGTCAATTTTGTAGAATTGTACGCTTGTAAAGTTTTGTGGTTTAGGCCCCTTGTTGGAGTTAGGCTAAAAGGCCCAAAAGTACTAATAAGAGGGCTTTTTCACTTTTAAGGACCCTCAATCAGCGTCAGATTAAAAAAAAACTTACAGTCAGGGTTGTAACGACAATTAAGAACTAACTTTCAAATAAAAACTGTTGTGGTTTTAATTTTATGTAACCGATATAAAAATGTAAAAACACGGATCAAGCTTAAATTTTTACTGATATCGAAATTTGATAATTGTCATAACAAATCTGACTGCAATTAAGGTTTTAATCTCATGCTAATTGTGTGTCCCTTAAAGTTAAAATGCCCAGAAACATATTGTGTTTACCGCTACATATTGCCGATTATCACTTGCTAACCAACTTGACGCAAATTCACTTGACCAACATTTACCTAATTATTATTTGTCAATTTTCAATAGGGCTAATTTTAATTTATGTATAGCGTACATCGGTAGAAAACCAAAAAATGGCTGACTTTCCATGGCATTTGACGTCTAACTTGAGTACGCATTTACATTCTTAAATTAAACAATCAATAATTTTAAGTGTGTGAACTTAAGGTTTAAAGTTTTAAGTTGGTGATAAAGTTTTAAGTTGGTAAGATTGTGATCTAAACGTAGAAGTTATGCAAGTTAAACAATACAAGTTATTAGGTTTGTTAACATTTTCTTAACGTTTTCTACGAACGATATAGTTTGAATATGATCATATGCGAGATAGGTA